>JACXGM010038874.1:0-10724 GCA_016801145.1 Umbra pygmaea
TTCTGTACTTCCCACATCTCCATCTGTCCAGTGGCTCTCCTATTCCTGCCTTCAAATCTCCCTCTCTTTTTTCATTTCTCACTTTGTTCCTTTACCGCTGTCTCTGCCTCCCTCTGTAAATGGTGTTCTTCCCATCTCATTGTCCTCTGTATCTACTGCTCTTCTATGCTGTCTCTTTCAGCGTTTCAGTTTCTCTCTCATTACCTTCACCTATGCAGCTCTCTCTCTCAGTCAGACCACTTTTTACACCTACACCATTCCATTCCTCACTTTCTTAAAGAATAATCCATTCTTTTTGTTTTTTTTCCCAGTCAGGAATTTAAAGCTGTTTAGTAATTTTGTGATAACTTGGAAACTACATTATTTCAATTCATGATTCTCATGTCCAGACGTTCCCCACGTAAAGAAAACCATTCATCTCCCAAATCTTTTGTCTGCCTGCTGAACCCCACATTGACATCCTGGCTGAAAATAGGAATTACATTTGAGTCATTTTGCAGACGCTCTTATCCAGAGCTTACAGTAAATACATTGACGTTCCCTCTGGAGCAACTTAGGGTTAATTATTTTGCCCAAAGACACAACAACATTTGACACAGTCAGGAATCAAACCAGTAACCTTCCAACTACAAGCCTGACTCCTATTCTAGACATCTGGACCATCGATGTGTAATTCATAGCCAGAACACACCTTGCTAAAGAAACATTTACAATAGTTTCACTGCCACTGATGCCGTTAGTGGTTGGAGATGTTCCAGCCAACAGTGACATTCTATACGACACCTCTTAATTAACAAACAAAAGTGGAGTCAAAGACTGCAGCTTCAGTCATCATGCAAATATAATTTATCCCCCAGGTATAGAAACGAACCCTGAGGAGGTAGCTTCACCCCTCTAAAGGTACTGACAGTGGTATTACTGGGAACATTGTCCCAAAGTGCAGTACTTTTGACCAATAATCAAGGCTCGTGCACCTCACCGGGAATAGGATCCTATTTTGGACGCGTGCTGGCCCAAAACTTAATTTCTGTCTCTCCTCCACAAACACTACTGGCCTCACCAGCTCTCTCCCTTCAGTCTTTTACTTCTCATTTATCTCTTCTCTCTGGGTAATAGGGCATGTCTGGCTGAGCAATAGGTTTCCCGTTAGGTTGCCAGTTTCAGAAGAAATAGAGAGTCACAGCCTGGATTTTAATACAGCGGCAGAAATACCATTTGTCCTGTCAGAAGTGTGAGGTATAAATACTTGGCTGGACCTGAAGTCTGGCAACATGATATACACATAGATTTACGTTATCTGGACTAGAGAAGGGCAATGAGAAGGACAATGCAAAGATCACCCATCCTGTAATAGTTGAGATAAAAAATGATGGCTGCTACTCTAATATAGAGCCAGCACCATAAATAGCATCTACACAATGAATTACTGCTGGTTTTAATGAGGATAGTTCATATGCTAATGATGCTGAGTGGCGTGGGTCATTGCGGTTATACAGAACCGGTCTGTATTCAACCAGAAAACAAGAGTTCCTAAACAACCTTTAACCACAACACTACAAGTCCTGAACTATCTTCAACCAGAACACATGAGTTCCTGAACAATCATTAACCACAACATTACAGGTCCCCAACTACCTTTCACCAAAAGAACCTTATGTTTGGATGATGTCCCTGGTGTAAAGTCTTCATTATAATTCATACAGTACCCTCCGGCTTGATCGGTCCAAAAGGCTCAGAATCTACAGTTAGACATCACCTGGGCAGCTGTGGGTTAGTGGGTGAAGTAGGTTGTCTAGCAACCGGAAGGTTTCATTACCGTGACATTACCCCCCTCAAAAGGTTTGGCCCCCGATAATCAAGCCCACCACCCAGGAGGGCGACCCCAACGCCACACACAGACATCTAGAATGGAGGGAGCACAGCCAAAGCTTGCCTGGGGGGAAATCCCCCGGCAGTAGCCCCCTGTTGGGAGGACGACCTCGAAGGAAGGAGGGGGGCAGGAGACACCCAGTGTTTATCTCTGCTGTAGTTGGCAGACCCCTGGTGTTCTCCACTGCAGATGATGGTGGACCCCTGGTAGTCTCTGTTACTGATGCTGGTGGACCCCTGGTGGTCTCCGCTGCAGCTGGCGGAGCTTTGGTGGATATGACGGGCCAGGTCCCCTGGGAAATGTGAGGGGAAAGAACCCCATTCTCTGTGAAAGAGGGCAAAACCCCTGGCTGCAGCATTGGGGAAGTAGCCCCAGATTCTGCTACAGTTTGCCCTGTGCCCAGCCTCAGAGACGTGAGGTGTGGCCACCACTGGAGGAAGAGTAGGGGATTTGGCCCTTTCCACTGGCACAGGGGTCTAAGCCCCTGGGTAAGGCACAGCTTGCTGGTACTCCGGCATGGGCTCATTAGATGGCAGAGCCTTCATTGTGGGTGTGGCAAGCAGCCATTCTGGAACCAGAATGGAGGGTGGAGCCACTGGCACTGATGCGGAGGGAGACGCTACAGGCAGAGACATGGAGGGCTGAGCTGTTGGCATGGGTGTGAGGAGCGGAGCTGATGAGTAGAAGGGACCGTAGGTTCACAAGGGCGGCTGCAAGGAGAGCTGTGGTGGCGGTGGACCATGCTGAGGAGGGTTCCACAGGTCGATAAGCAGTCCCAACCATCTGGGTTGTGGGACTGGCGGCGAGGGGGGTTCTGCCAACTGGCTAGGGAGATCAAATTGTGGAATGGAAAGGAAGCGCTTGGGCTTGTGTTCTGGGGATCACTGTTCATTTGCCCCTGACCTTCCTCCTCTACTTCCTTCTGGTCCGTCTCCCAGCATATGAGTTCCTCTTCTTCTTTGCTGTTGTCTTCATCAACATACTGCTCCTGGTCCTCCATGCTGTCCTCTGTCCAAGCGGTCTGTCTGTACCCGCTCCCCCCCCCAAAAGTTGGGAAACCATGGTAACTGCCCAGGGTTTCCCTATCCATTGTGTGGGGGGGGGATAGCTAGCCCATGCCTGCGGTGGTGAATGAGTCTCCCTCCTAGGACAGTAGCTCCCATCTTCCAAGCCTACCCAACCCCCGGTAGGGGATTCTGAAAGGACTATAACCCTCTTCTACAGTACAACCAGTGGGATAAAGGGTATAGCCCTCGGATTCACAGATGCCATCAAGAGTGAGACATGATAGGAGCTGAACACACTACACAAGACTTAAGCTGGATTCACACGAGACACGGCAAAAAATCCCCGTACGGCATCGTAATGCAGAAACATTTGTACACTGCAATCAACATCGTAATCAATCTTCCGCATCTACGAGATGGTGGGCAACATTGCATACAACTGTCCATCTCCAGCAAGGCGACTGACAGGAGCTGTTTTCAGTTTAGTATTAATTGACAATACGAAAACTGTCTACTGAGCTGTCAAAGCTTGTCTTGCAATCTCACACACCCATAGATGAAAGCGACATATTAACTCTTTCTCTGAGGTAAATCAACTTCCGGTTCTGGCACCGTACGGCAAAGCACCGCAAAAGTTGGATTATTTAAACTCCTGTGACACACCCGCTGCACCGCATCCAGATTCTGCCGGTTCCGGTATATTTGCTGCAGCGGTGCGCATTGCTTCCTATTGAAATGGACTTCCGCCGCAATGCAACCAGTTTGCCGGACCTGGTGTGAATCCAGCTTTAGACTGACAAAAGAAGTAGTGGCTGCAGCTGTGGGTGAGTATTGACTGTGATCTATTGAGTAACTGAAACGTGATAAAGTGAGATGATAAATAACACGGGAAAACACTCAGGGGCAGATGTACGTACATTTGCGAACGCAGCATCAATATCGCCATGGCCAAGACGCAGAAAGCGCTTAATGTGAAACCGCAGTGTGCATGATATGCAGGGGCGTGCAGAGACCGTTTGAGGGGCAGGGGCTCAAATTAAAAAAAGGGCACATGAAACTAAATTTGTTAACAATATTTTTAACCAAAATGAATAGTTAGTGCTTTTTTCAGTTTCCTGAAAAGTACACATTCTCTCCATATGCCTAGATGTCTGTGTCGGGTCACATGTGATATACATATATTTTTTTTATTTATTATTCACAACCGTACATCTCAGAATTTCTCCCAAATTACGTTCTCAGGAAACAATTTAAAAAACCTGAATTATGTTATATGCCAACATATTTATGTTTTTTTACGTTTGAACTGCACGTTTCGTTATTAGGCTATATTTGCACTTCAATTACGTTGCTCCGGTACATTTCATTTAGCGGATTTGTGCGAGAACATTCCACACATTCCATAGCGTTCGAAATTATATTACAACATTCACAGTTAAGGTTAGGCATGAGGTTACTGGTCTGGATTTGAACGTGCGAACACTGGCATGCAAGTCGCGGATTTATATGCCTGTCCACCATCCCCGACCTCCACCCTAGCAAAAACTACGCAATTTACATGCTACGTATGATCTTCATATGTTCATATTTAACGTTATTCGAGTGTTCAATTTAGTTCCCTACAAACGTAATTTACCCTCTCATACGTTCTTATTTCACATATTTCGGTTTTACAAAATAGTTCCCTCAGAACGTATTTCATGTGATTTAGGGCTGATTATTTAATACTAAATCTACAATACTGTACACCTTACTAAATATGGAGCTTTACATAAGACTACATTCACACAAGTATAATCTATCCAAAATGAAATTCTGGCATTAATATATGAAATTCTGGCATAAATATATTTATTATGGCAATCTGGCATAAATATAAGTATGTATGGACATATAAGATTTACTTTGTTAGTTCTTGTGTGAAGCACTATTCTAACGTGTGGTGTTCCTAACCCAGCTGCTTAGGGATACACTGCCTTTTGCTGCATCCTGCAGGTCCTTATTTTTCTGCTTCCTTATTCTGTCTTTACGTGGCATCTTTGCACTGTAGCAGAATTAAATATAATTTACAAAAAACAAGATAACAAGATATGTTTCCCAGGTTAGCTGCATAGCTGCTAGGTGGTAGGCTATAGAAAAGAATTGACTTCCACCAGTCAATTCGGTTTAAAATGATGCTTTTAGAAAAGCTTTTGCTGGCAAACATATACTTCAGAATGACACTACAAAAGGAGATAAATGTTTCAGTTCATTTTTCAACATCAGCTAAATGGTTTTGGAAACCAAAACCTGTTTCCAAAAACCGGTCTGTAGTGATCTTACCCTGCTTTTCACTGTCTCTTAACACACAATGCTCTTGCAGGCAGGCAAATGTGACAGGTCAAATTGCTAGCTTATAACATCACATACCGGCAGCAGCGCAGGTAGACGAGGCTACCAAGTTTACTTCTATATTATTACTTTTAAACATTTTTTATTCTCAAATAATTGATCCACACGTTAATTGCTAAATGTTCGTGTGTAATTTTAAAAAGCATTCATAATTTAAATGGCCACTCAAAAGGGCACTTTGGACGTTCATAGGCAAAGGGGCAGGGGCTCAGGCACCCATAGCCCCCCCCCCCCCCGCACGTGCCTGATGTTATGTACCAAACCTGCAGTTCATCTGCTCTCGAACCCGCGGCCTTCTGCTCCGCAACACACGTTTACAGCCCTGCTTGACAACATACCAACCTTTTTACGTAGGATGTAAACTCTGTTGCACATATGCATGACACAGAGAAGCGCACTTTGCCATTTTCAGTTCGTGCGACAGGCAGTCTGTGCTTTAACCTCAGTGCAGCCTGTTTATACATACCTCGCCACGGTTTTATGCGCACGTTGCAAAACAATTACGCCTGAAGTGGGCGCAAAAGCATTAGTAAATCTGGCCCTCAGATGCCTAACAAACAAAACACACAGGGGAGAAACTCGTCCTCATACCAGCTCCCCTGAGGGGTCGACCATGACATTTCGCATTGTTTAAATATTTTTCTGACATCTCGGTCAAAGATGAGGTAATGTCGACCTTCTCACAATGATGGTGAGTATATGTGCAAATTGTCAAAAAAGGCAGACTCTATGTTTGTATCTTCACCAAAAGGCTCATATAGAAGCTTTTCACTGATTACCAGCAATCTATGAGGGATGGGAGATGGAGAATTTCCATTTATCTGTGTCATTTCTAAACAGAGAAAGGAATACAAAGATGTGCATGGCAGGGGCATAACCTGAATGTCCTGCCCCTAGGAAAAAACCTGCATGGGCTCCCCCAATATGATAAGTCATACATCATTTAAATCCCAGGGCGCTCTCTTAAATTTCATTTTGGGTTTATCAGAATCAGTCCCAGTAATACAGTAGGAGATATGATCAATACAGAAGTGCCAACCTGTTCTCCCTTGAACCTAAAATGTTTGTTTTTCTGTCCCCAGGGGAATCCTTTGAAGAACCACTTTTGGAACCCTGTTTGGTTACATATAGAATCAATTGTACAGAGGATTCATTATAGGACCCATATGAATTTCAATGGGGACAGCCAAGGAAACCTTATAGAACTATTTTTTTGTCTTCTAGGGCCCTGTCCACATGAACACGGGTAATTTCAAAACCACAGCTTTTTCTACGCGTTTTGGCCGTTCGTCCACACAAAAACGCTCTATCAGGTCACTGAAACCAAGCTTTTTTGAAAACTGGCCAGGGTGAAGTTTTTTTAGAAACTCTGGTTACAGCGTTGTCGTGTGGACAGTGAAACCGAAGATTTTGGCTTGTGACGTCTGAGTGTGCGCTGTTATCTTCTTTGTTTAACGTCAGATTGTGTGCCACTGTAACGATCCCCCCTAAGGGGTTCAATGTATTGTGTGTTTTGAGTTGTTTGGGTATTGTTTATGTTTCTCTCCCGTATGCATTGTTTTGGTTTCAGTTCCAGCTACTCTCATCACGTTTTCCCTCAGCCTATAGATCATTGGTATTTTCTCAATCATTCACAGATGTTTTCATTTTACCCTCATTAAGTCCAGTATTTTGTTTGTGTGTGTTTGTTATTCCTCTGTTGATTATTGGTAATGTCATCCTGTGTTGCGTGTCCTCATATTACTATTTTGTACTGTTTGCCCCTCGCGGCAGTATTCTTTTGTAAAATAGTGTTTTCCGTATTAAACACTGTTTTGAGTTTGAAGTCCTTCGCATTTGTCTCGTTCCTATACGCACCATGAATGGATATTGTGACAGCCACTATCTCCATTGTTTATACATGAGGCAAATCTGTGCAAATTAATACAATAACAGAAAGTGTGCAATGGCAGATGTAGCCAAAATATTGCTGCTGCTTACTGTGCTAACAGAGCTTGTAACATGTATACCGATACATGCACAGTTATCACATTATATCGCTGAACAGAGGTGTCAGAATGCAATACTCAGGTCACTGCTTATGACTACGCTCCCAGGACACAGACCTCGCCGGTTTTGGACGAGAACTACCGGAACAGGTAATAACCCTTTTTCAGGGTTCTGACTGGCTAACATGGCTTTACAGTTAGGGTTATATCGTCACCTGTTGGTTAGGCATGCTCTTGTCAGCGCATGATTGGGCCTTTCTGCGTTTTTATGTGGACAGAGATTTTTTTAAACCATTCTTGTGTGGACAATATTTTCTTTTAATAGAAGGAAGAGAAATTCAAAAATACCCGTGTTCGTGTGGACGAGACCTAAGAATGTAGTGTTGTTGATGGCAAGCTGTTGTTCTGCTCTTATCAGGTTCCTGGTTTTATAGCCCATGCTGTGAATGATGGCAGCCTCTTATATCTTCAACTAAAATCTTAAATTTTAATAAGTGAACAGATTCACATGATTCATAGTAACTTCAAATAAAAACATTCCAGAATATTTTTTTTGAATCGATGCGTCAAAAGCAGAGCTTTTCCAGTTCATGACATGGTCACATCTTGACGGGGAACATTTTTCTTTCATGAACTTACAAACGAAATGAGTACATTAGTTATTTGTTAACTTGGGTTATATTTATTTAATATTCAGGTTTGTGAAGATCTCAAAAGTGTCCAAAAACATGCAAAGTTTGAAAATCAGAAAGGGGACAAATAATATACTGGATGCATTTTGGAACCTGCAGTTTTCCAGCAACTTGTTCCCTTCTCTGACAGCTATAAGCTACTAGTCTCAGTACCAAGGGCTCAGGAACTTGATTGCACAGCTGGTGGCATGTGCTTGCTGGTTCAAATATCAAACCTTTAATTCAAGTTTATACGTATTTTGAAATACTTCCAATGTAAAATATCCCACTTAATAACAAAACAACATAAATGATCTGTAGCCATAGCAACTCTGACAATGGTACTCTCTCCATGCCTTATTGAAATTCAAAATGTGTGTGTGTGGTTGTGTGTGTGTCAGAGGCTGAGAAAATAGGCTGATTTAGTCTAACAACATCAAACTGAGTGGCCGTGTTTGAGAGCATCTAGCATTACTAAATGAGGCGCTGATTGTGTTTTGTTTTATTTTTTTAGAAAATAATTCACTATTTTACAGCAATGGTGAATAGATCTGGCACAACATATATTTTCTCAAAAGCACTGAAACACATTATATATATACAGCTCTGCAAAATCCTAAGTGTCTCTATTTTACTAAGCATTTAGGTAGAAATAACAGTTTTGTTTTATTCCATAAACTAACAACATTTCTCCCAAATTACAAATAAAAATACAGTTACCTTAACAGTATTTGCAGAAAATTACAACTGGTCATAACCCAGCAGAAGTGCCGGTATCTGCACGGTTGTGCGAGGAGGAACAGGAAAATCACAGCCAGAGCCCAACAAAATGACCTCCAGCGTGTTACTGGTGTGTGCATTTTTCTGACCAAACTGCTCACAGTACAGCACCGTGTAGCTCGATTGGCATTCTCCAGAGAACACCAGAACGTTCTCTTAAAATATGAGAGTAGGTTCACAATGAGCACATTTGACAGACATAAAAGTGTCTGGAGACACTGGTCTCCATTGACCGTTTATTTAATCATTTTCTTCTCAACGAATTACACAATGTAAAATAAAGATTTAGCTTTTAAATATGTTTCTGTCATCGAGGCACAATGTTTGATTCAAGTGTGTCTTTATTATTTTGAGCAGTGTATTTTAAATTGTTCATATGCTCCGAACATGAGAGCAACAACATATTGAGAGTAGCCTACATTTCAGAAAGTGTGTGAGAGTGATAGTGTGTGGGTTTTTCGGGTGAAAATATGGAGAGTCTATGGGGTCTTCACTATAAGAAGAGCTAATTTTATTGTTCTGATTTCTGTCTGAAAGCATTCAGTTGTTCTGTCTGAAAGCATTCAAGTCCCCATGAATTAATACATAATTAATTTAGCTACAAATGCAACTCAATCCTAAAATTGTAATCATCCAATTACTTAAAGCGGTGGTAGTAATGAATACCCATTATCATAGGGTGGCTGATGAAAAGAGCACACACACTTTTCGCAAACGTACACTCACTCACCCTTTACCACTATCGGACTGGGGAGTAGTATGACTGCATCTCAAATGGCACAGCTGTTTCTTAAGCGAGTTAATTTAAAACAAGTTGCAAGTTCTTATTGGATATATACGTAGGGGATAGGGTGTGATTTAGAACGCTGATATCAAACCCGTACGAATGCTATGGTATGAAGCAATCTTTTGTCATTGAGTTAAGAGCGTTTTTTCTCAAAGACGCGTACTGTCTGAAGTCAACCGCCCATTTCTTTCTTTACACCTCAGTCGATCTAAGAAATTAAAAACCAACGGCTTCAACACAATTTTTTTTTAATATTCATTGTATCATTTCAGACTTTGATCTGTAAGATTGTAAGCCTGCTGTGAGGCTGTTCCTAAACTGTATCACTGCGCTAGGTGTCAGGCGATGCGATTGCGGTTGGACAGATGCCCACAAAAGAAGGTGTGCGCTTCTTGAAGAGCAATTGACTTTTTGTAGAAAACAAAAACATATTTGATCCAGGGTTCCAATGAGAAGTTTGTTATTTTAACCCTGATTTGAATCATCCGAAGTTATTGAGTCTGACAAGGAAAGAAGGAAGAAATAAGGAGAACAGGATCTTTCAGTGATCTTTACTGAACTTCGCCCTAACATGAAAGCGAGAAGTCGGGAGCAGAGCTTGTCTGACTCCCGGGAACTAGACGGATCTTACGATCCGCTCACAGGTAAGTGAAGAAACATTTTCGTTTTTAGATTAATATACTAAATACAATGCCTAATTATGTGTTTTACTAGGTTGTAGCCTAACCCTTATTGTTTGGTTCTGTTAGTTTGCTGACCTGGGTTGTGTTATGCAAATCACTTCGAGTGATTCAAATAATTAGTTTAACGTAATATGTTAATGAAAAAAAATATATAATCTGTAGTTGAAGACCATCACTAATTGAAATCAACCATTGCTTTTTGAATTGGAAGCGTTAGCAGGTTATTCACATGCATAGCAGTGAAAAGGACTATGTACAGTTTGTGCTCCCCTAATTCAACACATTTTTCATGAACTACAATTTCTTGGATTTTAAATGAAATGACAGCCGTGGCTTGATTGATGAATAAGCAGAAGCTACAATGCCTGCAGACCTTCTCATGTCCCACAATGTCTCTTTGAAAGTGTAAGTTCTAGAGTGGGCGTCGCTTGGAGAGATCCGATCGGGCGAGACGCGATATGGACAGTGTTCCTGGCTAGTCATCAGTTCCGCCAAACGGCAAGGTCACAATTAATTATAGGGCCGCACCAAGTAACAACTCGAAGGA
>JACXGM010038875.1:0-10723 GCA_016801145.1 Umbra pygmaea
GTAGTGGTCTAAGCTGTCATGCCGGAGTTGGTGTAGTGGTCTAAGCTGTCATGCCGGAGTTGGTGTAGTGGTCTAAGCTGTCATGCCGGAGTTGGTGTAGTGGTCTAAGCTGTCATGCCGGAGTTGGTGTAGTGGTCTAAGCTGTCATGCCGGAGTTGGTGTAGTGGTCTAAGCTGTCATGCCGGAGTTGGTGTAGGGGTCGAAGCTCCCAACTCTGGTCTACACACGCCCCCTGGCGACTGGGGTATGAGCCCAAGCTGACTGTGCCCTTTCTCTGTGTCTCCCCTTACTGGTCTCCCTGGCTGCTGCTACCTCCTGTACTGTCAATACAAAGTAACAAAAAAAGAGCCCCTCCTCCAAACAAATCTAAAAATACATCCTGTCATTAAACAATGTTGAATTTCTTCAGTATTTGAATACTCATATATTATATTGAGTATTAGATTCCCCTGAGTTCTAGAACTCCCTCACGTTCCTGCTGCTTAATTACACACACCAGCTTCTCTGTGCACCTGCCCTCAGTTGTCTAAATACCTACACTACTTAAACCTCTGTGTTTTACTACTACCTTGTCGGTTATTGTTGGAGGTGGGCTCTCAGTCTCTGTTAAAGTTATCTAGCATACATTTCTTAATTTGGTCTCTACTGTTTGGAGTGGTCTACTTAAATCATCCTTAAATCTGCGCACACTTCCCTCCTCTTCCCTGCTAACTATGTGACATCATACTAGTAACACACACAGAAAAACACCCTATTTCATTAAAGAATATCATACAATTTGACCCTAAAACGGCTTAGCTATTTTGTCCAGGTTAATTGGAGTTAGTCATGATTTTAACCCACCTTCATTTGAGTGCATGTTTCTGTAGAAATGTACATGTCTATGAAGTGAGCAACATGAACGTATCTGTAGTTGTAACTTTTTTTACTCAAAACTTTTTTAAGTCTATCAGTCATCATGAAAAGTGTTCTGGGATATTTGCACTTCGATTGTTTTCAATGGGACCCCCGGTGTGCAGATCGGTCACCTGTGAATTCAATTGCCGAGGTATATTTGGGGTTAATCATTCTACACATGATCTGTCTAAAGGCTTTTGTGTTGGATGAGCACTGTGAAAAGAATCGGTCGGCTTGGCGACATGTGGTTGGATGACACATGTGAGCGCCCCTCACCATCCCACATCTGTCAAGCTGGTTGTGGAGCTGCCGACGTAGCAGGGTTAGTGGGGAGGAAATTGGACAAGAACTATTGGGATGGGAGAAATTGGGAAAAATATAAGTATCATTAAGCATCTGGCACATTATTGATAAATATTCAATAGCCACATTTTTATCACAACCTTTGAGGAAATAACACTCCACACATTTGAAGGGAGTGTGCTTCATACAGAAAACCCTCTTTTGGAGACATAAATCACCTTTTATTAGGTGTTTCTAAATCATGATTGCACGTTTTTAAATCAAAATTAGGAGCAGAATGGATGTGTTTAAATATAACTATGGCCAAAACATCTGGTTTCTGATGGAACCAAAAAAAAATAGTTTTTGTGAGAGTGCTGGTTTTTCAACTAACATACTGTACAATCATGTCATTACAACAGGTCCAGCAGGTCTTTAAATGTTGTGTAAAAAAATTTTTTGAGGGCCAAATCAATTACTCACATAATAGAATTTAGATTTAGGCCTTTTAAATCATACTTTGACTGAAAATTTTACCACATTTTTCTCAGTTATATGGTTGAGCCCTAATTGGCAATATACAAATATTAGAAACAGATAAAAACATCAAAATCCATCTACCCACTTTTCATACATCAATCATTTTATATTTAGGAAGGAATATGGAACAAATAGAAAATACATATCATATTCAATAGTTCAATTTTATTTAAAACTAAAAAAGGCTGCATGGTGCCATTTAAATTATTTCAATGCACAATATATATGTATATTTATTGTTTTGGTATGTGATGCATACATTGTGCAACAACCTTTAATTACTTAAATATACAGTACATGAATGGCTTGTTCCAGACACACAACATTGTCTACTCAACTCAGATTAGTAGCATGTCAACATTTGTTTCTCATTATTTAAACCTATAAACATATCATATTTTAATCTGTACACACACCAAACATCCAGAAAAACACAATTTATAATGATATTTACATTCATGCTTTTATATATATATACATATAGAGTATACTTTGTACATTTAAAAATACACATCCCGTATACGTTCATGTAGTGGAGTTAATTGAAGGTACAGACTGAAAATGGGTTGAGGGTTAAGTGGAGTAAAAAGAAAAAGTTAGTAAATCATGGGTAAATCATTGGATTAAGATATTTAATGTTAAAATGTTTTTTTTAAATAGCCTAACATTGTAGTTCAAATCCATGTTTAAATCCTCCATGTTTAAGTCACTCCTAACCCAAACCTGTTTTGAGACTTTGGAATAACATCTAAGTCATGCCGATAGTGGGTACAGTACACTGACTTTCAGAAATAAGCAACAGTCTATGCTTGAACACAATGCAGTACTGTCAGCGCCTGCTTGGAATGAAATGAGTACAATTTGTCTATTACAATATAGCATATGTTTGATGTTGGTCGAAACTCTATGAAACATCAATTCTCAGCTAAGGCTAGCAGAAAAACAAAACGACCAGCCATGCTACCACCTTCAGTCTTGGCCAAGAGTTTTGAGAAGGAAACAAATACAAATTTCCACAAAGCCTGCTGCATCAGTGTTAATGAAGGCAATTTGCATATACTCCAGAATGTCATGAAGAGTGATCACATGAACTGCTATGAATTACAAAATCCCTCTTTGCCATGAAAATGAACTTAATCCCCAAAAGACATTTCCACTGCATTTCAGCCCTGCCACAAAAGGACCAGCTGCCATCATGTCAGCGAAGTGTCTCGTTAAAGCTGCACTATGTAACTTCCCTTTCATTTGTTCTGTCAGCCGGAATTTTAATAAAATTTTGTAAATTGGTTTTTATATATATATATGTTTTAATAAACACAGGAATAATACAGGACAATATAACAAATTTCTTAAAATACACATTATTATTTTGTCCATAATATGCATTTGTTTCTAACTTTGTGAAATGTCGATTTTGCTATTCTACAATTGTCTGTATTTTGTATTACTTAAGTTGATGTCTTCAACCCCTGAATCCAATATGCTATTTCCTAAAGTTTACTAGTTCCAAAACATTGTTTTTGTATTTTTTTGTACTTTTTGTAAATGTTACATAGTGCAGGTTTAACACAGGTGAGAGTGTTGATGAGGACAAGGCTGGAGATCACTCTGTCATGCTGATTGAGTTAGAATAACAGACTGGAAGCTTTAAAAGGAGGGTGGTGATTGAAATCATTGAAATCATTGTCCTTCCATGGTTACCTGCAAGGAAACACAAAAAGGGCTTCACAGGCAAGGATATTGCTGCTATCAACAAGAACTTCAAGGAGAGAGGTTCAATTGTTGTGAAGAAAGCATCAGGGTGCCCAAGAAACTCCAGCAAGTGCCAGGACCGTCTCCTAAAATTGATTCAGCTGCGGGATCGGGGCACCACCAATGCAGAGCTTGCTCAGGAATGGCAGCAGGCAGGTGTGAGAGCATCTGCACACACTGTGAGGTGAAGACTTGGAGGAAGGCCTGGTGTCAAGTAGGGCAGCAAGAAAGCCACTTCTCTCCAGGAAAAACATCAGGAACAGACTGATATTCTGCAAAAGGTTCAGGGATTGGACTGCTGAGGACTGGGGAAAAGTCATTTTCTCTGATGAATCCCCTTTCCGATTGTTTGGGCCATCCTGAAAACACCTTGTCCTGAGAAGACAAGGTCAGAGCTACCATCAGTCCTGTGTCATGCCAACAGTAAACCATCCTGAGACCATTCATGTGGGGTTGCTTCTCAGCCAAGGGAGTGGGCTCACTCACAATGTTGCCCAAGAACACAGCCATGAACAAAGAATGGTATCAACACATCCTCTGAGAGCAACTACTTCCAACCATCCAAGAACAGTTTGGTGCAACCGTAAATCTCAGAATTTCTCCCAAATTACGTTCTCAGGAAACTATTTAGAAAACCTAAATTACGTTCTATGCCAACCTATTTAGGGTGTTTTTACGTTTGAACTGCACGTTTTGTTATTAGGCTATATTTGTACTTGAATTACGTTGCTCCGGTACATTTCGTTTAGTGGATTTATGCGAGAACATTCCATACATTCCATAGCGTTCGAAATGATATAGCAACATTCACAGTTAAGGTTAGGTAGGAGGATACTAACGGTTAAGGTTAGGCATGAGGTTACTAACGGTTAAGGTTAGGCATTAGGTTACTAACGGTTAAGGTTAGATATGACGTTACTGGGGTTAAGGTTAGAATTAAGGTTAGGGTTAAAATTACAAAAACCGACAATCGCGTGTCTGCATGACGCAAGCAATATAGAACAAAACACACAAAGTGCCATGCAAGTCGCGGATTTATACGCCCATCCACCATCCCCGACCGCCACCCTAGCAAAAACTATGCTATTTACATGCTACGTCATGATCTTCTAATGTTCATATTGAACATTATTCGAGTGTTAAATTTAGTTCCCTACAAACGTAATTGACCCTCTCATACGTTCATATTTGACATATTTCGGTTTTACAAAATAGTTCCCTCAGAACGTATTTAATGTGATTTAGGGCTGGTTTGGTGATGACAAATCCCTTTTCAGCATGATGGAGCAGCTTGCCATAAGGCAAAAGTGATAACTAAGTGGCTCAGGGAACAAAACATCAAACTTGTCGTCGATCCTCAAGAGGCAAGTGGACAAACAAAAAAAATAAAATCTGACAAACTCCAAGCATTGATCATGCAAGAATGGGCTGCCTTCAGTCAGGATGTGTCATTCTCAAAACCTTTGGCCACAATTGTAGTTGCGCTGGGCCTACCTGAGGGTGATGTCACATGTCACTCTCCTTGGTTAACAGCCCATTTACACACTAGCATACACATACACACAAAAACAACCATGCATACACACAAAGGAGTGAGTGGGCTCCTTAAGCTTTGCCTTCTTATTAGGACGTGACAGGGTCAGAGGGGATGGCTTGCTTGCTGAGTATTTTTGGGGAGGGTAATGGTACATTTTGAAAAGTGCATCCTAATTTTGAAGTGTATTGGTGTGCAAGTTGGCCAGGTACATAATTGATTGGTTAACAAAGATTAATTAAGTTGTGCCCTTATTGAGATCAGCATTTTTTTATATAAGGGGTAAATAACACACACAGATATTTCCCAGTCTATAGCAAGGAATTCAAGGACTTAATGCCTAATGTATAGAAACCTCCCCTGAACAATGTTAAAACATAAAAAAGTATGCAATGGCAATTAGAAAAAATGCCTTTTATAGGCCATAATATAATTTATTTTATAATTATGTTCTAAAATATGTCAGTCAGGCCCGGATCTAAGGGCGGCAAAGTGGGGCATTGTCCACCAGATAAAATCTTTCCACCCACAATTCTGTTTCCCCATAAGCATTGCAAATGATAGATTAATTAAGCTAATGCCCCACCTTTGATAAAAAAAATGCCCCCTCAGTCATTTCATCCTGGAGCCGAGCCTGATAACAGTGCCTGTAATATTTTGGATGTATGTATGATTTGAAAACTGTTTTTAACTGCTTGTATTACGAAAGAATATGTCAACAAAAGTGGGTGAATACAATCAATTAATTTCAATTTCATACTTGCAATTACTATTTATTTTACTTGTAATATTTTTTCATGACAGAACAGTATAGGCTAGGGAGGCATTTAGGAGGAGAATGGCAAAGACAGTGGACGAGGCGTGGTTCAATCCCCCATTGCTGGGGGAACGTGTGTTCCAGAGTTGGGAGCTTCAACTGCTAGATCAAAGTCTGGCAGATACACTACATAGCCAAGTATGTGGACACCTGACCATCACACCCATGTGAGCCCATTCCAAAACCATTCCACCTTCTGCAGCTTTAACAGTTGTAATTCATAAAAAAAATTGGAGTGTATCTGTGGGAAATTGTGCCCAATCAGCCAAATAGCATTTTTTAGGTCATGTTGGACAAGAACGCCTGAAGGAACATTCACTCACCGCTAAACAGGTGTTTTGGCATGCTTTGGCATTCTCGTTTTCCCCACTTTCTTGTCATTGAACAACTAAATAACCAGCTAGCTATCGTTCCTTGTACTGCACGAGGTGACATGACGCACATTTGATTGTTGCCTATTGTACCTACAGTATTAAAAACTACATGTCATTATTTTGTTAGAAACGTATTGAAATAAATTTTGAGGACCCATGTGATTCAGTTTTGTTAATTGATAAATACTATTGTGAAATAATTTTAAAAAATCAAATATGTTGTGATAATATTGTTTCTATGAAGGGAAACATTCTTGCTTTTTCTGTGGTTTTGAAATAAATCCCGATGTAATTTTGTGTCTGCGCTGTTTTATAGGGTTTTATCTTTTTAACAAATTCCAGAAGCCCTACTAATGTGAATCATGCTTTAAACAAAATAGATCTCAGAAGACATGGAAATTGGAAAAATATTTCTAAAAGCCTTGATGTTCATCAGTCCACGTTAAGACAAATTGTCTGTAAATGGAGAAAGTTCAGAACTGTTGCTACTCTTGCTAGGAGTGGCTGTCCAAAGGGCACTGAAAATCTCTGGAAAATGTAGACATTTTTTAGGAAGAGTCTACGCCAGGTAAAACAATAAACGAGAATGGAGTTCTGGAAGGACACCATCTAGAGTCACTGCTGTCCAAAAAAGCTTGAAGCATGTCTAAAGTTCGCAAAACAGCACCTGGATGTTTCACAGCACTACTAGCTCAACATTTTCTGGACAGATGTAAATAAAGTAGAGTTGTTTGGAAAGAACACACAACAGCATGCCAACATCAAAACTTCATCCCAACTGTAAAGAATGGTGGAGGGGCTGCTTTGCTGCCTCGGGGCCTAGAAAGCTTGCTTTTTATTGAATGAATTTCCTAGTTTATCAAGGCATTATGCAGGAAAATGTAAGGCCATCTGCCCGCCAATTGAAGCTTAACAGAAGTTAGGTGATGCAACAGGTCAATAACCAAAAGCACAGCAGCAAAAGAAAATGTATAGAAAGGTTAGGTTGAGTTTATTGCTGCCAAAGGAGGGTCAACCATTAAATACAAGGCTTCATATCGTTGTTCCACCCTGCATTGTGAATGTTTGCAAAGTGTGTGCAATGAAGACTTGAAAGTGTATAATTATTTGTGTGTTATTCGTTTTAGCAGTCTGTTTTGTCTATAGTTGTGACTTAGATGACGAACAGATCTCATTTTATGACTTCATGTTGAAGTGCAGGTCATTCCAAAAGGTTCACATACTTTTTATTGACACGGTATACGAAAACCCATATTTATTTTTATAAATAAACAAAGTGTGGAGAATTGTTTTTATTGGGTAATGCTGCAGCATTTCTCTAACTTCCAGCGACCCTAACAACCCCTTCCTTGGTAGGCCCCAAGCTGTGAGTATTTCAGTCATCAGACACGTTGGGACATTCTCACATTCTACAATATCATCAAAACCAGTTAACCTGATATTGTGATATTCTGCACGTTTCTTAAAAGTAAGCAATACAATTTTTCCAGCATCCCTAAAGACTATGCCTCTTTGCAAGCAGAGATGAACGAGATACAACTACCGTTACATGTCGATTTAAACTGGAACGCTTAATTCCATCAACTCAATCTATCAATTAATTCTCCCAACTCAATCTATCAATTAATTCTATCAAATCAATCTATCAATTCATTCTATCAACTCAATCTATCAATTCATTCTATCAACTCAATCGATCAATTCATTCTATCAACTCAATCTATCAATTCGTTCACATTCTGAACAAGCAAAAATGTACTTAGTCTCCCAAAGTCTCTGCAGTAATAAATTGTGGATTGTCTTTGTCTCACAACACTGTCACTGACAAGAACTATGTACATAGTATGTCACTGTGATCCCAATGACTTTGAAATGGCAGATCGGGATATGGAGACTTCCCAATGATGTGAAGGCATTGGCCTTGTAATCAAAGAATCTCTCAGAGGTAGGAGGGGGAGGATGAAAAAGACATTGACAAGTGGGGTTTTGTGGGAGTGCAGAAAGACAAAGACATTGAAAAATTAATTGCATTCAACAGACAGTCCATGCATTGTATTAACTTTTGTATTTCAACTCCCCTACTTTGTGGTGTCCAAAGTGATGTTTGGACTGATTCAGTCAATATACTAGCAGCTGTTATCAAGTCCCTACTAGGCACCTAGTCCTCACTAGACAAGCCATCACATGAAGGCATCCGGTGCTGTGCACTCAAGTAGTGCATGTTAAGGAGCTATTGGGCTCTGAATATGGATTCACATATTTATCAAAGCGATTCTCTATCACAAACCTAATTCGATTCCAGCTCTCATGTTTTCACAATGGACTGAAGTATGATTTGCTTTTATGTTGCATGTTCATACTCTTCCTCACAGCTGCCCTCTTGCATTCTCCATAGCGTAGAGGGCTGTATCTCATTTCCAGTGGGTTGCTGCAATCCGTGAATCTCGGCACTTGCTTACACCCTCGTGTTTCTTGTGTCCACGGTCTTCTTGCTGTGCAAGCTCATGGCGTACTCCCCTCGGCTTGTTCCATTCTCCTCCTTCCGTGGGGGTTTCCTATGACACAGGTGTTAAAAAATATATATCATATCTTGAGGAAAAAAAAGGTGATGACAAGAAAGTGACGGCAAAATAAAATGCTATATTCTGTATACCCATAAGCTGGCCAGATTTCTATATGTTAGTCTACCATGAGACAGTCCATAGACTGTAGATACAAACAAAAATAGCACTAAACATCTGTTAATAACTGTTGCAATTATACATTTAAAGAAAGTGGAAAGCTGACTTAGAGCTACTGTACCAGAGTTAACCCACATAACCACAGTTCAGTTCTCTTGCCCGGCATCATCGCTTCATATCTCCGTAAGTTCCAAATGGTTCAAAACCTCTGCAGCCAGGATTCTCACCCATACTAAGTCCTGGCAGCACATCACCCCCATCTTCCGTGAGCGCCACTAGCTCCCTGCTATCCAGCTCATTCAGCATAAAATACTCCTTCCACTAGCTCCTTCCACTAGCTCCTTCCACTAGCTCCTTCCACTAGCTCCTTCCACTAGCTCCTTCCACTTGCTCCTTCCACTTGCTCCTTCCACTAGCTCCCTGTCATCCAGCTTATTCAGCATAAAATACTCCTTCCAACTTACAAAGCCCTCCACCACTTTGCTCCCCCCTACCTATCAGACTTTTTTTCCCCCTATCAACTCCCATGCTCACTTAATCAGGCCACCTCATCACCCCCAGGTCCCAGCTACAGAGCTTTGGTAACAGGGCTTTCTCCAGGGTTGTTTCCATGCTCTGGAACTCCCTGCCTCAATCCATCCGTGACTCTGACTCTGTTAACATCTTCCTCTACCGCCTTAAGCCTTTTCTGTTTAAACAAGCCTTCCCATAGCCCCTGTGTTGTCGTTCATTTTGTTTTTCTTTGTTTTGCTAGATTTTGTAAAGCATTTTGGGTCATTGAAAAGCGCTAAATAAGTACCATGTATTATAATTATCATTATTAATAAAGGAAGTCAAAATATATTCAATAAATGTCACATGCTGCTTTTGCTAAACCTTTATCTAAAAAAAACACAATTACATAAGTAGTGAACGTTCCTTTTTTGTCTTCACCTGTTTATTTCTTGTTAAGCATCTTTCAATCCTGACGCTAGCTAGCAAGCTAACATTTTCTAAATAATTAGTTGGTTAGACTGATGGGCTAACAAATTGTAACAAATGTTAGCAAGCTAGCTACCCTAATCTTCGTAATTTATGTGACTTAGTATTCACAACACAATGCCATAGAATTAGCATCAACACAAAGATCTGGGTACATCCTAGGTCATCTTTATTTTAAGCCTACTTCACAGATAGGCAGGGATATAATAAGATTTTGAGATAAAACCTTAATTCATGAATTGTACAAAAGCTATTATTATTGTGACGGTAGAGAACGGCTAGCCTCACAGTACTGTCTGCAGCGTAAATGTAAAAACCCAACCTAAACAAAGAGCAATTTTAGCTCAAAACGTTCAAATAGTAAATGTGACCCAAACAATTCTCCCCAGTATTTTTTACTATAATGTATATATGGCTGTCTTGTAAAGCAGATATGGAGAAAACTTAGATCTAGGCATAATTCATTCAGTGAGCAGAATATTGCAGTGGACGATTAACAGCTGTGGAAAGTTATTCAAGTGAGTTATCAGGTCCTCCAAATATTCATTCTGCGAACTATAATGACTCTATGAGTAAACGCAGTGGCCTTTTCATTCAACTCAACCAACACATCCTGCCACTCCCATGATGGACATCCAAGATAATGCAACCTATTCAGGCAAGGATCCAAATAACTCAATTGACCTATCGCCGGCCCCTCCCCCAAAACTGCCATTGTCCAATCACACATCATAGCAACCGTAACAATGTGAGCAGGTCCGACAAAAATTGACTCCAAGCAGGACGGTAAAGCGGTGCGCCAACAGCATTTGTAAATCGGACATTAGATACCCCGAGAGATTGTCTGGAGGAGATGTGTTCTTTC
>JACXGM010038876.1:0-10723 GCA_016801145.1 Umbra pygmaea
ATGAACTACAACAGGTAGCCTTTTTGTAAGGTATTTATTCACAAATGTTTTATAGTTTATTTATATATCGTATCAAACGAAGGGTGGTGGAGAGGGATTGGCCAGTGGAAGTGCAGATTCCACATTCTCCACTCAGAAATATGACTAATTCAGCAAGCAGTGTTTCTTATTCTCTCCAGTTCGGTTATCTTTTGGAATCCATGGTGGCTATGATTACATCATTAACTCAAGGCTATATATAGGCAGGTCAGTTAACAGCACACTGGTTTGAAATATTTAATTGAGAAATAGTGGAAAACGTGTTGAAAACCTTTTTTGATCTTTAATTTACAATGTGTATATCATAATGGATTCTCTTGAAAATTCTTAATTTTCAAATGTTTGTTGAATGTCAAATTCTCTTATGAATGTCACCATAAAATGTGAATTTATCTGAGAATATTCTTAAACAAGTACATCTATTCAGTGATTGGATCTTGCCTATGTCTTCATCCAAAATCCCCTTTGCGGCACAGCAAAGTGTCGTGAATCAGCTCTAAGACAGACATTTAAGATTTAGTCCTACACTTCACTAAAAGTAGGACTGAGATGTTTGATAATTAACTTTTAAGCGCAGCTTTGAGCCAAGAATTTTCTTACTCTTAAGTAAAGTCTTAGCAGTGTTCTTAAGAGTAATTCTAAGATGCTTGATAAATACGGGCCCAGATGAAGTTCCTGCTGAAAGCAGTGACAGCGCCAGAGTATTTTTTTGGCATAACTATGGTGGGGCTAATCCACACAGTGGTTGGGCTCAAACCAATGTCTGAATTTCAATGTGAATACGTGCACAATAGAATAGAGCATAACATGAAATACCACATCGGACTGACTTTTTCATATGCAAATTACATCTAGAGAGACCGACGTGGAAAGTCACTACTACTGAGTTTAGGCATTAGTCTATTTGCGCTATTTCAACTCGTTAATTTTGTCTGGCAAACCTGTCCACTACACACACAATAGGGATGGGCAGATTGATCCAAAAATATAGGCTATATATTTAGTTTTTTAAGATTGATTCTAGCGTAAAAAGGATCAGATGCAATTTCATTTTCTCTGTTCTGTTAACCTTTTCCAAAGAATAGAACTGCCAGTGCGATGTTCTGTTATAGTGAACACACACACTATCGACGGAGAGAGAGCGAGAGCACAAGCTGCGATAATTAACAGAGTTAACACTCCAAAATCGCTCCAATTATTTTTTAAGACATATTACAATATTAACAAACCCATCCATTGTGTGACAATGTATGTCGATCGCTGAAATATTGAAATTAAATCGGCTTGAATTGTTATAACGTTTTTAAAATAAACATGAAAGTTTGACCATGTAGCTATACAAAAAACGAACTGTACAAAAGTTACAACTGTTAATACAAACCAGTGCAATCTTAAAATATTCTCTATGTATTTTCTATATATATTGTGAAGATAAATTAAAATGTTAACAAACTTAAAAAAGATTCCATGTGGGCATAAAATGAAAATAATATATTACAAAGTGAATGAACTAAAAGAATAAGAAATGCTGCACGACACTGGCCTCGAATACGTTGGCCAAAAAAAAGAAAAAGAAGCGGCTCATGTAGAGGAGAAAATGGCGACGTGTCCTGCCACCTATACAGAAACGCTCCGGCTCGCTAAGAAGACGTTATGGTCTAAATTCGCCTATGTCGACCTTAAATTGTGAGCCGACAGTGCAGAGGAAAAATGTACTGAAGTGGAGAACACTGATGTGAAGGAGTTGTCAGAGGATGACTTTCGAGGCCTGAGAGAGGGCCTAGTGGATAGAATCAAAATGCTTGAGGAGAAGGTTTTTGAATGGGAAAGTCTTGTCCCCTGAGCCAAGACAACAGTGTATAAGCAGCAGCTATACAAGCTGGTCAACAGTCTGTATGACTGGGACGGAGCTGGCAAAAGTTGAAGCGAGTAGAAGAGGTCGACAGGGGAGGAGAGGTTGAAGAAGTAGGTACTAATGAAGAGCATAGCAAGTCCGGCGAGGGGCCCACTAGAGCTGGGATACAGCCCCAAACAGCGCATGGCTTCAGACCACAGATCAGTCTTGAAAGAACACGCCTGCCCAAGTTCTCGGGAGACATGACCGACTACTATCGGTGGAAGGCTAAGAGTGGTGTTACAAGGTTCCACCTCCTTGCAAGTCTCGGCGACAGGGGGAAGAAAGACTTGGTTCTGTCTAGCTGTGCATCGGTGGATGAAATGTTCAGGCGCCTCGACAACCGCTTCGGGAACAAGGCGAAAATCATCCTGAAGATATCCGAGGAGGTTCAGGGCCTACCTTCCGCAAAGGGAGATAACCCTAGGAAAGCAATTCAGCTGATTCAAGCAGTGGAGCGGGCCCTAAGTAACCTTGTGATCCTGGGAGAAGAGGAGGTAATTAAGAACAGTTGGGTAGGGCAGTCCCTTGAATGCAAGCTACCAAGTGCTCTGAAGAAGAAATGGATTGCACACAAGACTGAGCCTGTGAATGGTTTTGCTCCACATAACCACTTCGACTGCTTACTGCGCTTCCTGAAGAGGCAGGAGGTGGTCCTGGAGGAGCTAGATCAGCTGGAGGTGGGCCTTAGAGAGGGAAGCTTCTCAGTGAAAGGCTCTGCAGACAAGCCAGAAGGAGTGAAGAAAGCTTTCTCCAAAGCTACCTCAGGCCGAAGAGAGTCTCAGTCGAACCCACGCCTAAGCTCGTGCACTGCCTGTGCTGATGAGACACACGCTGGCAGGTTATTTGCCTGCAAAGCCTTTAGAGATTTGGATCTCTAGAGGAGAAAAGCTCATCTAAAGACCCATGGGATATGCAATCGGTGCCTGTGCTTCCACTTAAAGGATGGCCGTTGCAACCCGAAGTTCCTCTGCAGTAAAACAGACTGTCGCAAAGAAGAGCTTCACCATTATCTGCTCTGCCCCAAGTCCATTTCTCCAGAGAAAGACATTGGTAGCGAGATGCAGGGAACCAAAAGGATGGAGAGAAAAGGCCTCGGGCTGACCAGCAAGCAAGAAGAGCTCCTGGCGAAAGTCACTCCAGAATTAAGAGCAGAATTCAGGAAGGCAATTTCCAACAAAGCCTCAACTACAATCTACACTGCTGGAGGTGGACTGAAAGAGTACCCAGTTATAATGATGTTACTGGAAGTGACAACTAACTCAGGCCAGTTGATAGGCACTCATATTGACCTTGCCTCTGACACCAACTATATAACAAACAATGCTGCCCAGCGCCTTGGACTGATTGGTGAGCGCATCAAGTTTATTGTCCATGGAATAGGAGGGATGAGAACGACAGTTATAACTAAGAGGTACTCCCTGCAACTAAGAGTGAAGACCATCAAGGGGACGGTAATGGAACACAAACTGCTCTGCTATGGCCTGTAGAGTATTACAGAGATAAGTTGGCCTGTCACTCCACAACAACTGCAAAATATCTTTCCTGACACCACTGCAGAAAAGCTGGTCCGTCCTGAGAACATCGATCTTCTGATCAGCCACAGGGAAGGTTGTCCAGTTCCACAGCCATTCAAGTAGGAGGGAGATCTAGTACTCTGGGATGGCCCATTGGACAAAACTGTTGGAGGTATTCACCCTGATCTCTTTGAGGTGGTTAACCTAGTGCTGCACCAGTGTAAGACTCACTTTGGAAAGTCTATGATAACATCCTCAAGGGTGTACAAGGATGTACTTGTGGACACCAAAGACTTGAGTAAGGACCCAACAAGAGTGGAAGAAGTAACTCTCAGCAGCACCACTGTCACGAATAAGGAGGTGTTTGAGTGGTTCAGGTGGGAATGTATTGGAGCAGCATATGACCCGAAATGCGGGAGCTACAAGTTTAGCAAGTGCCCTCCAGGAGGCAAAGAGATGACCCTTGGAGAAGAGAGGGACTTAGAAAAGATAAAGGACTCTCTCTCTTATGTGTTAGCGGACAAACACAGCAACACCCCACACTGGGATGCGGCCTACCCATGGAAAGTAAGCCCAGCGATTTTGCCAGATAACCGCCGAGCAGTAGAAGCAACCTTCAAGAACATGGAGGCTCGGCTGGCGAGAGAACCCGTGTGGAAAGCAGCATATGGAGAGCAGAACCGTGAGATGGTATCAAGAGGAGCAGCCATCGAGCTCACGAAGGAAGTGATCAAAGGCTGGAACGGCCCAATTTGGTACAGCAGTCATCTGGTTGCCCCGAATCCTCATTCTAGCTCAACGCCAGTGAGGATAGTCTGGAATAGTAGCCAGGAGTTCAGAGGGTTGAGCCTGAACAACCTCTTGCACAAAGGCCCTGATGTCCTCAACCCGATCCGAGGTGTCCTGCTTAGATATAGGAGCAGATTGCATGCTGCCCTTGGGGATGTTAAAAAAATGTATAATTCAGTGTAAAGGACGAGGAGGTCCACCTCCTTGAAGGTGCCTTCTCCCTCAAGCCCTGCGTCGTGACTAGGGTTGGGTACCGAAACCCGGTTCCACTATGGAACCGGTTCCTACGATCAGAACGCAAATTTCGGTTCCTAATTTCGATTCCACTTAATGTGTCGACTGAAGTATTTTCCCTCTGATTCTGTGAAACGGATGTAAAAATATCACACTTTCTCTGTGGTCTACCGTTAGCTAGATACCGTAAATGTAGGCTACTTTTCAAATGCCAAACTTTCCCAACTTCATCCCAGATTTTGCGAGTTCAAATCCAGATGGATGCTTTGTGTGTTTTTCTCCATTCCAGCGTGATGCAAGTGTGTTGCACATCATATATCTTTTTTTAGTAATGTTAACCCTAATTCTAACCTTTAACCTCAGTAACAACATATACACTCAATGGTAACCACATAGCTAACCTTAACCGTGAACATTAATATATAATTTAGAATGCTATGTAATGTGTGGAATGTTCTTGCATGAACCGGCAAAATGAAACATGCAGGTGCAACGTAATAGAAGGACGAATATAGCCTAATAACAAAACGAGCAGCTCAACGTAAAAACACCATAAATATGTTGGCATACAATTTAAATCATGTTTTCAAAATAGTTTCCTAAGAACGTAATTTGGGAGAACGTCTGAGAAACGACAGCGCAGAAGAATAAGTCAGGAGAGCACGTCGTACAGTCTTGCTGTCACGCTCAGTCCAAATGAATAACAAATGGAAGCAATCGCAGGCATGGCGTTTTTAATCAGACACTCAATATAACATACACAAGTCCAGAATGAGAACATGACAAGGTACACCAGCGGATTAACCAAAAAAATACAGGCCACAAATGATCTGGTAATATACTCTCTTAATTACAATAGGCAACAGCTGCGTAACTGAACACTGGTGTCTATAATGAAACATAGAGAAGGCTAGAGGTCCACTTACCCTCCTCTAACCAATAACATATAATGTACTACCGCTAAACAATATAACCGGGACTTGACACTTAATGAAATCCTAGTATTCCGGTGACTGAGAGAGCCGGAAGGTCCTCGAAGATGGTGTGGGTGTGACACTTACCAGAGAAGGAATATGGTCATTTTTCTGCAAAAGAACTGCTAAAGTTTGAAGCTAGTTTAGTTAGCATATCGACTCAACATTTATTTTGTTGTTACTTGTTAATAGTGGAACTGTTATTTATTATTAAATTATTGTAGTTGTGTGTTAGGTGACTTAGGTTTAATTATTAAATATTTAAGTAATTTAAAACATTAATATGTTTTTAAATTTAAATCATTTTGTATAAAAAATATACTTTCTTTAATGTTATTTTTTCAGTTTTTCAAGAATCAGTTTAAGAATCATTTAGGAATTGGAATCGTTTTAAAACTACCGGTTCGGCATCGGAATCGTTAAAATCCAAACGATACCCAACCCTAGTCGTGACAGGCCAAAGTGGGAGGAGTGGAAAACCAACTGTCCCCAGCAAAGTCAGGTCAACAGAGCACAAGACTCTGATACCCCCCAACCAGATGCGAGACAAAGAGAACAGGGCATTGGGATTGGGATATGAACCCGAATCTGACAAACTCTGTGTGGTTACGTCAGTATAATTCTCAAGGAGGCGAGGAAAGATGAGGACCGGTCTGGATGAGCAACCCCCAACCCTCTCACCCGACGCATGATGCTGAGTCAGATCGCAGGGTTCTATTACCCCATCGGTCTGGCCTCACCTGCCAAGCAACGAGGAGTGAGGCTCATAAGAGAGTACTTTCAGGAAGCAGGAAGAGAGCATCCCTCCAAGGACACCTGGGACGATCCTCTTTTGCCACGTCTTCGAGAGGCTGCAATAAAACTCTTTGAGCCATATGTGAGGCTTGGCCAACTTAGATTTGACAGGAGTCTCACACCCCTTGGAGCCATAGGTTGCCCAATGGGGATCACATGTTCCAATGGTAGTGAAGCTTCCTACGGAGACGTTCTTTACCTACAGTGGGAGACAGAAGATGGAGTCGTAGTGAAGCTGGTTGAATTGAAGACCGAGCTCACCCCTCTAGACAATAAAGGTGATGTCATTAAAGCAGAGCTGTGTGAGGCTGTCTTTGCATCCCATCTGAAGACATACTTCGAGAAGCACTGCTACATTAAGGTTAATCAGTGGATCCATTTTGTCGATAGTCAGACAATCCTGGGAGCCATCCAGAAGGATGGTTATGGCTATCAGACATTTTTTGCAAACCGGATGGGAGAAATCCAAAAGGCCGGATCAGTAGAGAGCGGGAGGTGGGTTTGACCTCATCACAAGAGAGGCATTCCCTGAGGAGCTGGCTGAAGGATCAGTCTGGCAGGAAGGCCCAGAATTTTTGAAGTTGCCTGAATCAGATTGGCCTGTGAAAACTGCCAGAGAGATCAACCCCTCTGTTGCTGAGGAGTGGACCCCCGAAGGTTCAGTTCACTGGCACGGTTATGCAAGAGCAAACCTACTGGCCACAGAGGCACATGAAGAAAATCATGAAGGTGTTGCCTCTACCCTTCTACGGAGAAGAAGGAAAGCCTGGATCATGTAGGGACAAAGAACAGTTAAGAAGGTTTTGAACAACTGTGTCATCTGCAGAAAGCAAAGAGCCAAGATGTGTCAGCAAGTGATGAGTGATCTCCCACTGCAGCGTACCGAAAGAGCAAGCCCATTAGAGTATACAACCCTCGACCTCTCTGGGCCCTTTGAGGTGAAAGACGCTGTTAAAAGAAGGACAAGTAAGAAGGTCTGGGGTATTGTTTTCTGTTGTATGGCCTCGAGAGCCGTTCATGTAGACCTCACCGATAACCAGTCGGCAGAAAGCTTCCTCCAAGCATTCTCCTGCTTTGTTGCTCTTAGAGAGCATCCGAGGAAACTATGGTCCGACAGGTGCACCAACTTCGTTGGCGCCAAGTCGGCTCTGAGTGAGCTGTATAAAAATCTGGCTTGCTTGTAGGCTACGTCCATAGAAGATGTAGCCGCTAAGAACGGGACTGAGTGGAAGTGGGAATTTCACCCTGCAGACGCACCCCACAGGAATGGAGCTGTGAAGCTTTTGAAGAGGGCACTCATGAGCCTCGGAGGAACTACAGAGTATCTCACATGGGGGGAGCTCCTAACTCTGTTCCATCAGGCAGCCAACCTGACAAACGAACGCCCAATCGATGCCAGAGCTCAAAAACAGGAAGACTTGATCGAGTACTTAACACCCAATTCCATTATATTGGGTCGAGCATTGCTTGGAGGAGACACCAGCAGGCTTGACCTAGTGACCCATCCCTGGCGTCGTCTAAGGGTTATTCAAATTGGAGTGGACCGGTTCTTGGCAAAGTGGAGGGAACTAGCTGGCCCAAATCTCTTCATTCGACATAAGTGGCACCGGACGGAGAGGAACGTCAAAGGTGATCTCGTCTGGATTGCTGACCCAAATGCTGAGAGGTCAGTTTCGTTTGGGCCGGATCCTGACAGCTTATCCTGACAGTAAAGGTATTGTCAGGGATGCTGACATTGCAACATGTGTTGGCCTTCCTGTTTCCCTGGTGGGTGGCCAGAAGAAGAGGAGTTCTTCACTGTCCATGACAGTTATCAGAAGAGACGTGAGAAGACTGGTGGTCCTTTTCCCGGTGGAAGAAGAAACTCATCCACCCCAGCCACCATGACACCGGCATCTTCCTGAAACCCTCTTATTCTGCACACCACCCTATTCCCTTCCCCTGTCACTGCCCTTACCCCTGTTGGTTGGTTGGTGCAAGCCTAGCGCTGCCATCATGCCCATCACATTGCAAATACATGAAGTAAGAGCATGCACATCCCATACCTCGCATACCCGGGCAGTACACCACACACCTGCCAAAGGGATGTGATTGACTCGGACATTGGACTAAGCTGTTCCTCCATCAGTCGTGCCTTAATTTTTCTTTCAGAAAAATAAGAAAAAAAGGGTAAAAAAAAGAAAAGATCTGGTGTCACTGAGAAGGGTTCTTTGGGTGATTTTGGTAAATTCCCTGGATCATATGATCAGGAACTTAAGTGGGAGGTGTTGTGTTTTCTGTGTAGTTTTGTCATTTGTGAAGTTTGTTATTTATATACATGGTTAAATCCAAATGATTACATTAAACTAGAGTTACAAATTTTGCAAATAACACTTGAGAAACGTTTGAGGTTTAGTAGCCTGTTAGTGTAGTGCCTCGTTAAGAGAGGAGTGTGCTGTGAAACGTGATCGGAGCAGGGGCGCAACTACCTAGTGTCAGAGGGGTATGCAGCAACAATTTTGGTGCCCCCCCAAAAAACAAATAAATAAATATGCCGGACATCATCATGTATGGGCTTTAAATAATTAATGTTTATTTTAAAGTATATCAGCCACTGTAGGCCTAACATAATTATATATATATACACTCACCTAAAGGATTATTAGGAACACCCATTCATTTTCTCCTTAATGCAATGATCTACTTAACCAATCACATGGCAGTTGCTTCAATGCATTTAGGGGTGTGGTCCTGGTCAAGACAATCTCCTGAACTCCAAACTGAATGTCAAAATAGGAAAGAAAGGTGTTTTAAGCAATTTTGAGCATGGCATGGTTGTTGGTGCCAGACGGGCCGGTCTGAGTATTTCACAATCTGCTCAGTTACTGGGATTTTCATGCACAACCATTTCTAGGGTTTACAAAGAATGGTGTGAAAAGGGACAAACATCCAGTATGCAGCAGTCCTGTGGGCGAAAATGCCTTGTTGATGCTAGAGGTCAGAGGAGAATGGGCCGACTGCTTCAAGCTGATAGAAGGGCAACTTTGACTGAAATAACCACTCGTTACAACTGAGGTATGCAGCAAAGCATTTGTGAAGCCACAACACGCACAACCTTGAGGTGGATGGGCTACAACAGCAGAAGACCCCACCGGGTACCACTCAATCTCCACTACAAATACGAAAAAGAGGCTACAATTTGCAAGAGCACACCAAAATTGGACAGTTGAAGACTGGAAAAATGTTGCCTGGTCTGATAAATCTCAATTTCTGTTGAGACATTCAGATCGTAGAGTCAAAACTTGGCATTTAAACAGAGTGAGAACATGGATCCATCATTGATTGTTACCACTGTGCAGGCTGGTGGTGGTGGTTTGATGGTTCGGTGGATGTTTTCTTGACACACTTTAGGCCCCTTAGTGCCAATTGGGCATCGTTTAAATGCCACGGCCTACCTGAGCATTGTTTCTGACCATGTCCATCCCTTTATGGCCACCATGTACCCATCCTCTTACGGCTACTTCCAGCAGGATAATGCACCATGTCACAAAGCTCGAATCATTTCAAATTGGTTTTTTGAACATGACAATGAGTTCACTGTACTAAAATAACCCCCACAGTCACCAGATCTCAACCCAATAGAGCATCTTTGGGGAGTGGTGGAACGGGAGCTTCGTGCCCTGGATGTGCATCCCACCAATCTCCATCAACTGCAATATGCTATCCTATCAATATGGGCCAACATTTCTAAAGAATGCTTTCAGCACCTTGTTGAATCAATGCCACGTAGAATTAAGGCAGTTCTGAAGGCGAAAGGGGGTCAAACACAGTATTAGTATATTGTTCCTAATAATCCTTAAGGTGAGTGTATATATATATATCAGGGCTCAACATCAATGGTTGCCCGGTTGCCTTTGGCAACCAAATTGTGACAAGTGGCAACCTAATCATCATCCCTGGTTGCCCCCGTGCCATCTCCGACCTCAAGTTTGTCTCAATGACATATTGTCAAACAAACATTATGTAATAGATTTTCCATATTAGTTTTTCCATATGAATAACATTTTGAAATGAATCTGTTGGTATCAAGTGGCTCCCTTTACACTTCCACCTAATGTTAGACCTACCTGTTGCCTTCCCCTGTCTTTCCTGATCCACCATCCTCACACCAGTATGAAATGAACTCAATGTTATATAGCAGCCTGAAGTAAATTCTTAAATCAGCCTAGTGATGGCATCAGATGTTAAACCAGAGTTATTGCATAAGTTATGTTTTGCAGCTTCTCATTTATTGTGCATGCTACCAGTGTTGGGGTAGTTACTCAAAAAAAGTAATTAGTTACTAGTTACTTCTGAAAATTGTAATGAGATTACTTTACTAGTTACTGCATTTGAAAAGTAACTTCACTACTTATTACTTTACTTTCCTGTCTCTTGATTTACCATGTAGATACATGGACAAACAGCATAGCCCTATCATCACTTAACCTGTCAGCATTGTG
>JACXGM010038877.1:0-10723 GCA_016801145.1 Umbra pygmaea
CGACCTAGCCATGTAGTTTTATTGTCTTCTGCTCTGGAGATAGCGACCTAGCCATGTAGTTTTATTGTCTTCTGCTCTGGAGATAGCGACCTAGCCATGTAGTTTTATTGTCTTCTGCTCTGGAGATAGCGACCTAGCCATGTAGTTTTATTGTCTTCTTTATACCAAGGAAACAAAAATAACATAACAGAATGAGGGCAGCAAGAGAGGGGATGTGATGGGGGGGGATGTGTGTCATTCAAACAGTAAAGCATCATGAGACCATTCATGTGTGGGGTTGCTTCTCAGCCAAGGGGGTGGGCTACCTCACAATTTTCCCTAAGAACACAGCCATGAATAAAGAATGGTACCAACACATCCTCCGAGAGCAACTTCTCCCAACCATCCAAGAACAGTTTGGTGACAACATGATGGAGCACCTTGCCATGAGGAAAAAGTAATAACTAAGTAGCCTGGTTAACACCAGACCCTTCTCAGTTCTGACTGAGAGTGGGTCTGGGCAAGGTTAATTCACAGCCCATTTCCAAAGGGGCATCACCAACGGGCGCCTCTCAAATGCCTCTCGGCGCAAATGGATATATCAGACTTTTGCCGAGTCGAGTCGGCAAGACCGCGACAACATCTTTTTTGTTGTCATGCCTCGATTTGGAATAATTGGAAATGGGCTTGAATGGGCTCTTGGCCAGACTGACTTGCAGAGCAAATCTAAATTTGTCAGAAGTTCATCTGGGATCTCCCAGGCTAATAACTAAGTGGCTTGGGGAGCAAAACATCAACATTTAGGGTCCATGAAAACTTGTGTTCGACCCATTGAGACCCATTGAAAACTTGTGGTCGATCCTGAAGAGGCAGGCGGACAAACAAAAACCCACAAATTCTGACAAACTCCAAGCATTGATAATGCAAGAATGAACTGTCGTCAGTCAGGATGTGGCCCACAAGTTAATTCAGCATGCCAGAGCAGATTGCAGATGTCTTGAGAAAGAAGGGTCAACACTACAAATATTGACTCTTTGCATAGAATTAATGTAACTGTCAATAAAAGCTTTCAACACTTTGTTGAATTTCCAGCATTATGAGGTCATATTTACTGATATCAAAAGCAATTTTAATCAAACACATCTTAATATGGCAAGTTACATGTTAACATAAGGCCTCTTTTTTGATATCACCTTTACGATTCTTGCAAAATAGAACTTGTGTGTTTATGGAGAGTTTCTGCTTGAATTTCTTTGCTGGATGTTAGAATAGCCTCCCAGAGCAGCTGTTTTGATGCAAACTGCCTCCCACCCTCATAGATCTTTTACTTGAGGATGCTCCAAAGGTTCTCAATAGGGTTGAGGTCAGGAGAGGTTGGGAATGACACCATGAGTTTCTCTCCTTTTATGCCCACAGCAGCGAATGACACAGAGGTATTCTTTGCAGCATGAGATGATGCATTGTCATGCATGAAGATGATTTTGCTATGGAAGGCATGGTTCTTCTTTTTGTACCATGGAAGAAAGTGGTAGGTCAGAAACTCTATATACTTTGCCAAGGTCATTTTCACACCTTCAGGGACCCTAAAGAGGCATACCAGCTCTCCTCCCACCTAAATGGGCCTACCAGGTCTCTCCCCATAATTCCAGCCGAAAACATGACTCAGCCACCTCCTTGCTGAAGTCGCAGCCATATTGGGACATGGTGGCTATCCACCAACCATCCACTACTTCATCCATCTGGACCATCCAGGTTGCATGGCACTCACCAATAAACAAGACTGTTTGTAAATTAGTCTTCATGTATTTCTGGGCCCACTGCAACCGTTTCTGCTTGTGAGCATTGGTTAGGGGTGGCCGAATAGTAGGTTTATGTATACCTGCAAGCCTTTGGAGGATCCTACACCTTGAGGTTTGTGGGACTCCAGAGGCACCAGCAGCTTCAAATACCTTTTTGCTGCTTTGTAATGGCATGTTAGCAGCTGCTCTCCTAATCAAATGAATTTGTCTGGCAGTAACCTTCCTCATTTGCTTTTATCTGCACAAACCCATCTGTAAAAATATGTCATGAACAAGGCATTGCACTATTTGATGCTTTTCCGAATCAGAGTTTTTCTTTCCCATATTGCTTGAAAGCATTGGCCTGCTTAATAATGTGGAACATCCTTCTTAGTTTTCCTAACTTAGTAGTTTTCCTATAACTGGGCTCACCTGGCAAACTAATTTTCACAGGTGTCTGAGATTAATCTCAGTGATCCAAATAGCCGGGAGACAAAATACCATCCATCAGTTTGATTGAAAAACAAAATATTTAATGTTTGACACTTAATTCCAATTTGCATAATAATTTGGAACGCGGTGTATACTTCAGTACACCATAGTAAAAACTGAAAAAAGATTCTACCTCCAATGCAATCCGTAGTATTCTCAAAGTCATTATGTACATTTTATTCTCCAAATAACTCGATTCCGGGGTGGGACTAAATAAAGATGTAGAAGTCAACCGAACACCTCCCCTGAATCTAGCAGAGTTTTCAAAAGTGTGTTTGGTAGAAAACGTCACAAAGGTATGATTTGGAACTTTACGGTGGCCGAGTTGGGGAATATAGGATGCATTGAGTTTTTTTTACTGACTGTCATGTAGGAAACATGACCGGCTATAACGGTCACTCCTCCTGGGGGTTGGAAGTAGGGACACCTCCCCTGTGTGAATTCTGTGTCAGGTATCTGTTTTCTACAAGTCACAAATATATTCTACAATTTGTAAATGGAAAACACAATGCACAAATAATTCACTATCCACAAACAAATGTCTTATGATCTTCAAATATGAAACACGGTCCACAAATATAATTCACTATACACAAAAAACTATTTGTACATTTTGTATTTCTGGATCATATCTTGTCTGCGGATTGGTTCCTATTTCATTCAAATATTTTTACTCAAAGTTTTGGGATGTAATTTACTGCTAAAAATGTGCAAATTAACAAAGTAAACATAGAAACAACTCATGATCAGTAAATAGGAAACACAGTCTAAAAATAGATTTGACAAACTGCAAACTAACAAATTTAAAAGTCACAAACTAATACGTCATGATCTGTAAATAAGAAACATGATTCACAAATAAATGTCACAATGTGCAAAACACCTATTTAAAAATCCACAAGCAAATACTTTATGATCTCTAAATATGAAACAGCATCCACAAATATAACTTACAATCTGCAAAAAATTTGCATGACTTGAATTTGTATTTGTGTGATATAATCAATACTAAAGGAAAAACTGATTTTGTGAAGCATCCCTTATTTGTGGATAGCAAAATGAGTTTGTGGACTGGTTCCTATTTGTTTACAGAATTTTGATGCAAACATTCTGCATGATTTGTGTAAAAAAGATTTGTAAATGTTCAATCTTCTTGCTAGCCTTCTTGAAATCATATCTGACTCGGTTACAGCCAATTTGGTATTTACCTGTCATGTCTGATGTCATTTCCTGTTTTGAACAACTCAAGTCTTGATGAAAGTAGCTGGCAACTACACATTAAACCAAGGGGGTAAGCCAGCACCCGGAAATTGAAGCTCCAATGGGCAGATTCTAAAGCTACCAATGCACCACCTTGCATTAGCATTCCATAGACCCATTCATTTTAGGGTCACTTTGAAAGTGAATAAATTTACATCTGAAGCATTTAAAGAATCTACTTGTCCATTGTTTATTTCTAAAGAAACACAACAATGTATAAAAGGCTCCATTACCTTGTATCTCACGTTATGGCCCCGTAGCAGCCATTTTTGTAAAAATAGGCTAACGATTGTGTCATAACCACGCAACTTTCTGTCACACAGTGGAGAAATTAATATATAGCCCAGGAGAAGCCCACAGGCATTCGAGGGGACGTGGAGGCATACAGGCAAAGGAAAAGCCCATAGACAATGAAAAGCATCGGAACAAAATATTTCAGCAACGTTTTGATGGATTGTAAATACGTCAATATGTGGCAAGTGAATTCATATGAAGTAAGATTCGGAATGTTTCAGATTTCTCTTGGCACAGCTACCAGAAGAATTAGAGCTTTCAGACAGGTTGCTCATGTCACATCTATATCATCAATCTCAACTTGAGGCTTCACAGTACGCTCGGCCACCACCAGGGATCGACTGGGACAAAAATTCAGCCCGGGACTTTGGATGGAGCGCGCTGTACCTGTCCCTCACCACGTTCGTCAATCATTCACTCTGGGTTTCTCCTCATCTGAATATAGAGAAACTCTCTCTCGATTTGACGGCCGGGCCAGTGCGCAGTTTTGCGGATGCAACAGCCAGTCCATTTCAGCCTACTGTCACTTGTTTCAATACGTCCAACCGGCCATCAAAGTAAAATATGTTGGCCCATTCGGCCCGGAAGGGACCGGCCATTCGGGAAAACCTCACGATGGCCAGTACGTCCCTGGCTACCACCGGAAAAGTGCTTCTAATTGACTTCACTTGGTATCCGTCGAAGTCTGTGGCGTCGCTTGGTCCATTTTATATACTGTCATTTTATATAACAGGAAACCCTTTAAAGAAAACGTTATTGGGGCAAATGGCTTACTGACTAACTAAATTTATGTTTGAACCAGAAAGTTGTCTGTTTTGTGTCAATTAGTTGTCTCGCTACGTGCTATAGCTGACCAGCTCCAGGCTTTATTAGTATGGAGTGTACTAATCGATTAGCCGGATCGATTTCTCCTTGTCAAGGTACGGTATATAATATATATATTATATAAAAATATAAAATATATAAAAATATATTAACATTTAGTTTGATACATGAATTGCATTTGCTTGTCACTTTTATAATCTGTCTAGTTACGATGCTGTTATTAAAAGTTATTCAGTACATTGCCTTCATGTGCCCCTTGCGCTAATCAATCTGGTCAGTGCTACAAGGGATACAGCTTGTCTTAGTGACATCACACTTTTGAGTCAGACTTTTGAGCTGATAGATAAACTTCCTAGCTAACTACGGTTACTACAGCTATTGCTAGGAAGTTATTATAAGGAGATGACAACAACAGAAGTGAAAATGTAAAAACTTGTGCTATGAACTAAGTGTTTGATCACTACCTATGGGACATACGGCATAGAACCCCAGACTTGCAATTGTCCAGCCAAAATGCAAGGTACTAATTTTTGCAGCACTTACAGTAGAAACAACATGTTCATCTCAATAGGCTTTCATGATACATGTCTTACAAGCTGTCTCTCCTTTGTGTATCCAACTTTGGCAAATGTCTCATTCTATGAACCATCAATCGTTTCAGTATTCGCTAAATGCTAGTATAAGTATAATACACTATTGCAAGTGTGGACCTACTTATTTTATAATTATTTTCTTGTGATCACAAGAGTAAATTGTGGAAAAAAAGAGCTGCATAACATCTAAACAATACCACCTAATATGTTCAGTATGGTGTAGGGGATGTTATTCAATACCCTCAACTAATATTGGCATCCTTGATGAATGTGAGCAACATGGGCTTTATTGTTGATCCTCTTGATCTTTCCTTTAAATTAAATTATTCACAATTTTCTTTTTCTTTTTAACATGTGACACAATTATTGACATTCTTTACTCATTTGTGAGTAAAATGTAACAGTACATTCCCCCTGCCATCACTATATGATTGACCTGAGAATACAGTTATGATGTGTAACAAAATGTTTAGCTACACAAATCAGCTAATGGCTATAAGAAAATAACACAATGGCTGAAAATGTCATTTTCTACTATCAGGGCAATAATTATGAAGTTTATAGCAACTGGAGAAGGAAGAGAATGTGTGCCTATATTGACCCCACATACAGTAAGGCGGATGGTTTGAGTAGCCAAAGAATATCCAAAGATCACAGTTGGACAATTGCAAACATTAGTTGGGTCTTTGAGTCATAGAGTCTCCAAAATGATGATCAAACACAATGTACATAACCACACATTGTTTACCAGAATAAAAGCCTTTGCTGTCAACAAACAAACTCAAGCTGCTACAGTTTGACAGGTGTCACTAGATCATTCAAATAGCTTCTATGGTCAAATGACATGAAAATAAGACTTTGGAAACAAACACCAGAATTGGGTTTGGTGTAGACCATGGGGGTATTTCAGAAGGTGGGTTTAGCGAAAACTCAGGTAGTTCTCTCAGTGGTTTCAAAAAGCCGGTTCAGCATTACTCTGAGACAGTTACCACGGCAACATACTATGTGAATCTAACCTGCTCACTAGCAGGTTTTATTCAACTAACCCTGAGTTTGTCCTTCTCTGTACTGTCCTCAAGGAGCTACTTGATTTTAAAGTTCAAATAGGCTAAAAAAGTCAACTTTTTACATAAAATGTTTAAGTAGTTCCAGGCCAGCAAGCCAACTCTTTGTCGAAGCTACTTAAAATCGTATGTCGTTAATTAATGAGGCTGTTTGTTGGGAAAGGTTGATCAGACACCAATTGGATGTTTTATCATTCTCTGATGAATATATTTGAGCGTTACCATTTTTCTGCATAATCTATCAGTTATCTGAACTATAATCTCAGCCCAAATAGAACTAACGTTCTGTGTCGTGGAACTCCTAGTGGTTTAGGGCAGAGCTCTGGTCTGTCACATATACTCCTGTTTACGTTCTGAAAACCAAAAAGGTCCCTTAGGTATACCAAGTCAGTAAAGGGGGAAGAGTACGATAGAGAAATACTCCAGTAAGACCCCTAAGTGTGTCCAATGACAAGAAAATCACACTATTTCCCAATAGCCAGCCTACCAGGTGGAAAGGGGAAAAAGGGAAAAAAATCACAGACCACCTAAATGGTAGCCTAAACATCAGGTGAGGGCAAGGGAAAAAAATCCCCTCACTGAGTTTCAGGAAGGGTGGAACGCATCACCGGGTGGCCGAAAAGGGAAGAAGACACATCCGTTAAATAGAATGCACAAAAAAGCACGAACCGGGCAGAGACAATGTAAACTCTTCTCTGAAGATGGCTGAGTTGGGTCTCAACACAGCCCTGCTCTGGTCACCGTTAATGATACAGCAGCTCGGGTGAACTGACAGCGCGCAAAGGTAACTCACTCTCTTAGCAGAAGTCAGAGCGAGGAGTAGTGCTGTCTTAATAGACAGAAGTTTCAGCGAAACCTGTTCCAGTGGTTCTCCAGGACCACTGACAGCTCTCATTTGGGGAGACTGGGTCTGATCGTGGGATGTAAGCGAAGCACACCTTTCAGAAAGCGCGTGACCAAAGGGTGAGCGAAAACCGAAGAGTTTGCCCAGCCCTCATAACATGCAGAAATTGCCGACACAAAGACTTTAATAGTCCCAGGCTATTTTCCTTCCTCTAGCAGGTGCTGAATAAATTCCAGAACTGTGTTAACACCACAGGAATCGGGGACAAATTTGTGAGAGGTGCACCAGCTTTCAAAAAGCTTCCACCTGCACGCGTAACCCAACCCCCTGACTATTTATATAGGCCACCGTCATGCGAATGTCCGACCAAACCCCGACGTCCTGACCCGCCACCAGTGACGTGAAATGGCGCAGCACCAGTAAAACCGTTCTGATCTCGAGGTGGTTTATGTGGTCCAAATGGGGGGGCCACAACCCCCCCACTGCATTGCCCAAACACATGCCGCCCCATCCCGTGAGAAGGGTATTCCTGCACAACCGGAGGATGCAGTTTTAGGACCCCAGTTCTAGGACCGCAGTTTCAGGACCCTAGTTTTTGTGTCTAGATTGCAGCGTGATACAGACAGGGGATTTTTACTTTATCATTAAATCCATAAGCCTTACCAAAACCCTTATCCAGTTAAGCCCATCTAAAATATATTAACAATACCTTCAGTATTTACTTACATGCTACTGAGTGAAGAGTGAAGCCCAACTGAATATCTGGATATTTTAATTCATAGTGGACATCATTTCACTGTCTATCGCTCCACTGTATAACATTTATTTAAATGAACAAAAACCTCTAAATTAGTAAAAGTCTATAGACATTAATTAGTGTAAAAGTTTCAAGCGTCAACACAAAAAACTAGAGTCCTGAACCTGTGGTCCTAGAACTGGGTTCCTAAAACTGCGGCCTCCGGTTGTGCAAGAACATACTACTGCATCCCGTCAGGGAGGCGTCCGTGTAGACCGAAAGTTGGGAGGTCACCCTGCCCAGCGGGACACCCAATCTCAATCTGATCTCGTCTCTCCAAAAAAGCAGATTGCCCTTTAGAGAGGTTGGGATCCTTAAGCGACATCATCAATCAAAAGTTTGGCAAGCCAACATTGCATTACGCGCATGTGCAAAAGGCCCATAGGTACCACCACATGAGCTGCCGACATTAAACCAAACACAGACATATCACGCCTCAGTGAAACCACCAACAGAAGCCGGCACCTGTCCAAACTGCAAGTGAGGGATAGAATTCTGTCCCAAGACAGACATGCCCTCATGTTTACAGAGTCCAGCTGTAGGCCCAGATAGGTCACTGACTGGGAGGGCCAAAAAGCGCTTGTCTCCAGATTTAGAGCGAAACCCAGAGCCATCAGGTGCTCCATGGTCTCCCTGGTGTGTGCCATGGCATGCGATCTGGCTAATATCAACAAATCGTCCAGATAAGCCAAAACTCTGATGCCCTTTCTTCGAAGAGGCAACATGATTGTTGAAGCAACATGGTCGCCGTTTCCAACAATTTTCGAGAAAACTCTCGGAGCTAAAGCATAACGGAAGGGCATCCTCCTGTACTCGTAGCATTTTCCCTAAAAAGCTAAACGGAGGAAACACAAGTGTCTTTGAGCAATGTTTACATGAAAGTAAGCATCCTTCAGGTCTATTCTCATAAAGAAATCGCCCTGCTTAACACACTTGAGCAGGTGTCTGACAGTCAGCATGTGAAAACTCCTTTTGTGGACAGAATCGTTCAAGATCCATAGATCTAGAATGGGTCTCATTAACCCCGATTTTTTCAGAATCCAGAAAATAGAGGGAATAAAAACGGTACCTCTCGTCTCCGAGGGAAGCTGAGATATCGCCGATTTCTGTAGCAACTGAGTGATCTCCCTCTCCAGGGAAACCCTCTGTACATGTGACCTCAGGGGGTCTCCCTGACTCCCCAAAAGAGGGGGGGGGCTCGTCGGAATTGAAGGGAGTGTCCCTTCTGAAGCGGTTTCCTCAGCCATGCTGGAATGAGACATCTCTCTCGCCACTCCGAGAAAGCTAGAGAGAGGGGGCGAGCTAATGTCTATGTGAGAGAGCGAAGAAATAGGTGAAAGGTCAGGCAGGTCCCAGCCGCCGTCTTTCCCGACTCTCTCATGGAGGGAAAAATCCATGGGGGATGTGATTCAAAAGGGAGGATCAGGCAAGTGCCGTGAAGTGGAAACTAACGTCGTTGAGAGAGTATCGTGTTCAGCGAGATAGCCGCTCACTAGAGCCCTGCATTTCAGCCCGAGCCCGACGGGCCCCGACGTATTTATGCCCCTAGGGCCGGGCTTCGGGCCAATTTTCACGTCATCTTTCCCATGCGTGCCGGGCCTCTGGCCTTTTTGGGGTTATACTTTTAATATTTTTAGACTTTAATAAAAAATATGAGAAGTTTACTTTGAGAAAAACAAACATAGAAAGGTTAAAAACAGGTTATATAATGCCTATCTTATAATTACACTGACATATGACTGACATGACAGTCTCACGCACGCAGACAGAAGGTTTCTCCTCGATTCACGCACACCAGGGGCGGCGGCAGGGTATGGCTTGGTCGTGTTTGCCCCACCGTAGCCCCACCATGGAATATTAACTGTGCTGAATTAGTTGCGGTTTTATGTGGTTTCGGTGGAGAGTATGTGAGGGAAGCGGAGTGGAAGCGGACCGAGGAGCGGAGCTGACCCAGTTTACCAGAGCGCAGAGCAATGTTTGAGTGTCCCAGAAGGCTCTCGCTCAAAATCGCTCCTGTAATGCTTCACATACCGTAGTCAGGACAGCCTAATGAGCCTCTACCTGTGTAGGTTACTTGTCTAGTGCGCGTTGTTAATGTGTGATCATGGAGTTCGCTAAATAGTAATAAACTTACAAAACATAAAGGTGCAAAATCAAGATTATGTACAAAAAAGAAAGTTGAGGTTGTATTGGTCACGACTAAACAGTTTTAGGCATGTCTTTGCATATTCCATATCTCTCGCAAGCACAATAAAAAAATGAATCTTTTTTAAGTTTGTTAACGTTTTAAGTTATCTTCACAATATATATAGAAAATACATAGAGAATATTTGTAAAATGAGATTGCACTGTTTTGTGTTAACAGTTGTATACTGTACTTTAAAAACGTTTTGTTTTTTCGTGTAACAATGATGGTCACAGTCTCATGTTTATTTTAACAACGTTATAACAATTCAAGCCGATTTAGTTTCAATATTTCAGAGATCGACATACATGGTCACATAATGGATGGGTTTGTTAATAATATGACTTAAAGAATAATTGGAGCGATTTTGGAGTTAACTCCGTTAACTATCGCAGCTTGCACTTTCGCGCTCTCTATATATATAAAACACTTCTAGCATATCACACAGACAGTTAGTTTATATAATAAATGTTTATTATATAAATATATATATGGATATTATTGTAGCTAAGTAAAGTATTACCGTTGATTTGGGAGGCTAATTTGTTTACTCGCTGTCGGCTCGGCTGCTTGGTCGTCATTAAAAAAGAAATGCTCCAAACATTTGTCTAAA
>JACXGM010038878.1:0-10722 GCA_016801145.1 Umbra pygmaea
GAATAAATGAATATAAAAATAAATAAATACAGAAATAAATGATCACAGAAATAAATAAATAGGGAAATAATATTGATTAATAAATGTATAATTTTATATTTGTATATTTTTATGTATATTTTTATGTATAAATATTTTTATTGACACATATATTCATTTATTTATTTATTTCTTATTTTGGCAGACTTGGTCCTCCATAGGAAACACGGAAGAAAACCAAAAAAGCCAGTTCACTCAATGTGAAGTAGAAAATATTATTGGCGATGTGGAAAAGAGGAGGAAAATGTTGTTTGAAGGGCACAGTGTGCCTATTACCAATGGCGAAAAGGCGTTGGAGTGGCAAAAGCTTGCAGACGCTGTAAGAAAGTCAGACAGTGGCCGAAATATAAATTGGTCAGATATCAGTCGATGTCAAAGCGTCTAGCGCTTCATCGCGAAAGTGTCTGCCACGGGTGGGCGGAAATTGGCTACATTACAGCAACATGTCTGCATCCCAAATTATTTTGACATTGGTGGAATGCAAATGCTTTCGATTAATGAACGCATGTTCATTCTCATTCATTGTCCTTATGGCAACATGAGTGCAGTCAATAGCACCGATTACATTTGGGAAACCGGACAAATTGTGATTTTTTGTTTGACTGTTCACCCGCCGTGTAAGGAAACTTAATGTAATTATGCGACAAGCCTATTATACCGACTTACACGCCTGGCATAACCCGACTAAGGGTTGGCTGAGATCCCTGACCTGTCAGTCCGTTCTATTTGCAAAGTGCCAGTCGCCAGAAATCCTGTGTTAAATATTATGCATTATTAGGCTATTATTATTATTATATTCTAACAGTGCAAGATCAGCTATTGTGCGTCATTACGCATTGTGATGGCATGGCTTTTTTTAACCATCCATTTGATTGTATCTGAAAATCTACAGAGTTCCGTATTAATCCAATTGTAAATGGAAAATAGTTCTGCACAAATGGAATTTATTGCATATTTCAAAATGGTTAAGACATGCGTCACGATGAAACTCATTTAAAAATGAAAAGAACTAAATGCATATCTAAATGAACACTATGTTTCTGTTTCTGATTACGACAGTTATACTATGAAAACAATATTCCCCAATGGACAATAAATACTATCTATTATCTATTTATTATCTGTCATCATCTATTGATTTAACTATCTGCACCGCCAGACAGGGACATCGACAAGAATATCAGTTTTAAACATGATTTTGTTCTGTTTACCGTATTATTTATATGGATGAATTACGTAACATGCCAATATTACAGATAATATTTGAGTGTTCTTCTTGCAAATATGTGCAATATGTGCTTCATTTGCATTTACGTTACAATCTTGTTTTATTTTGTTTGTTTTTCACTGCAGGCTGATAATTGTAAGCATGGCTTTGTGCCATCTTCATATTATTAATGAGAGGCAATATTTCGATTTCGTTTAAACAACGCTCTGCACTTCTGACAGATCTACAGAAGCCTACGTGTTTCATCTATCTGCCGACGGTGTGTATATTCACGTTATACTAGTGTACATGTGCCACTTAGTGGTAGTTGTGGGTATTGTTATAAGATGATGTGGGAGGTGTTTTTGAACTCTGTATGGCAGAGCAAACTTGAGTACAATAAAGTGACCAGCATAAGTAGATCTTCCTGTCGAATGTTTATTTAATACAAGTCAATATATTACAGTGGCGACGAGGATGGGATTATAAAAAAGATACGTTTTAAAAAAAGAAGCTAGTTACGGCCTGGGCTAAACTAGCAGTACAGAATGGCGATGTATCCGATTGGAGCAATTTCAGAATTTAAAGAGGGATCGGAAGATTTTGAGTCTTACTTGGAACGACTAGAGCAATGGATGTTGGCAAATGATTTAGAAGATGTTAAAAAGGTTAGTGTATTCCTTTCGGTCATTGGGCCAGAGGCTTACAGGCTTGTAAAGATCCTGACGATGCCAGCGAAACCTAGCATGCTAACGTTCAAGGAGCTGAGTGAAACGTTAATCAATCACTACAAACCAAAACCGCTAGTCATTGCAGAAAGATTCCGTTTCAAAAAAAGGATTCAACAATAGCTGACTACATTGTTGGACTATAAAAGCTGTCTGCTCAGTGCCAATAGGGAAATCATCTGAATGAGGCATAAAGAGACCAGTTTGTTTGTGGGTTGAAAACGGAGGCAATACAGAGAAAGTTGCTGTCTGAACGTGACCTAACATTTAATGGTGCTTGCGAGACTGCACAGTCGATGGAAATGGCATTTAGAAATACACTTGAGTTTGCAGGGAAACTGGAAGAATCAGCAAATGTAAACAAAGTGGTTAATAAAAACAAAAATGATTGGAAAAACGCTCTTATTCAGGAAGTGATAATCATAGAGAGCAAAAGAAAGGTGATGATGATAAGGATCAGCAACACTGCTACAGATGTGGGGGAAAACACACAGCTCATTTATGCAGATTCAAACAGGAAAGATGTCAACAGTGTTCTAAGATAGGACATATTGTGAGGATGTGTAGGAACAGGAACCCCAAACACCAAACACAATATGTGGAAGGTGGAACAAACCAAGAGGAAGAAGAGTCGGAAAATGAACTTTTTGGGGTGTACACAGTGTATACAGCATCTGATGGAAAAAATGGGGTGGCTGTAAATTTAAAGCTAGAGGACAAGGTAGTAAAAATGCAATTGGATACAGGAGCTGCTGTGACACTAGTATCTGAGTCTATAAGCAAGAACTCGCGCATCTACCCCTTGAGGAAAGCAACATGCGACTCTGCACCTTCTCTGGAGAAGACATACCCTTAATAGGGCAAGTGTCTGTGAATGTACAATATGAACAACAGGGAGCAAGGCTACCCCTGGTGATAGTAAAAGGGAACCGACCCGCACTCCTGGGTAGGAACTGGTTGAACAAAATCAAACTGAACTGGCAAAACATTTTCTCAATTGCAACAGCAGGAGGTTCTATAAATGCAGATGTAGAGGCAGTTTTGCAGCGACATAAGGCTGTATTCGATGAAGGGCCCAGCACAATTTGTGAGTTTAAAGCTAGCATCAAACTAAAACCGGATGCTAAGCCAATATTTCAGAGAGCCAGACCGGTGCCGTATGCTTTAAGGGACAAAGTTGATAAGGAATTGGACAGACTGGAAAGCACCGTCATTGTCTCTAAAGCAGACAGAAGTGAATGGGCAGCACCAATTGTGGTGGTTCCAAAGGCTGACAAGTCAATAAGAATCTGTGGGGATTACAAGGTTACAATTAATCAAAACGTGGAAGAGGAAACATACCCCCTGCCAAATACAGAGGACTTGTTCGCAAAATTGGCTGGAGGCACACTGTTTACAAAGTTGGATCTATCACATGCTTACCAACAACTAGAACTAGACAAAGACTCAGAGAAGTATTTAACTGTGAATACGCACCGGGGTATTTACGTATATCACCGACTCTCTTACGGGGTGTCCAGTGCTCCGTCTATTTTCCAAGGTGTGTTGGACCAAATTTTACAGGGTCTTGATCAGGTGACCTGTTTTCTCGATGACATCCTGATTACAGCGAGCTCAAGAGACGAACACTTGCTAAAATTAGAGGAAGTCTTGAGCCGTCTGGAAAAGTATGGGGTAAGAGTGAAACGGGCAAAGTGTCCGTTTATGAGAGACCAAGTGGAGTACTTAGGACATCTCATTGACAAAAAAGGGCTGCACCCCACTGAGAGCAAAGTGGCAGCAGTAATGAATGCCCCGAGCCTCACCAATATTTCTGAACTCCTTTCATTTTTGGGACTTTTAAATTATTATGGCCGATTTTTGAAGGATCTATCTACGTTGTTGCAACCCCTACATACTCTTTTAAAAAAGGGAATTCCCTGGAGATGGACAACTGAGTGTGAAACAGCATTTAAGAATGGAAAGAGCCAACTTATGCAGAGCACAGCAGTGGTGCACTACGACACAAGGAAACCTGTGAGACTTGCCTGTGACGCGTCCCCTTATGGAATAGGAGCGGTCATATCACACATCATGGAAAACGGTGAGGAAAAGCCCATTGCTTTTGCTTCAAGGACTCTAACGTGGGCAGAAAGAAATTATGCCCAGATAGAGAAGGAAGCGCTAGCTTTGATCTTTGGTGTAAAAAGTTTAATGGAAGGAAATTCATACTCACCACTGATCACAAGCCACTCCTAGCAATTTTGGGTCCCAAGTCAGCCATTCCCACACTGGCAGCATTGAGAATGCAACGTTGGGCTCTAATACTGATGGCTTACACCTATGAGATTGAGAACCGGAAGTCGGCAGATCACGCCAATGCAGGTGCACTTTCCCGGTTGCCAAGGGGAGACCCCGACAACACAGCAGAAGAAAATAACATATTCTACTTCGCCCTGGTAGATGGTTTGCCGGTGCTAGCCAATGACATTGCACAAAGCACCCACAAAGACCAAATACTCAGCAGAGTTCGAGAATTCACATTAAATGGATGGCCAAGCTACATTGAAGATGAAGCTATAAGACCATTTTACAATCGAAGAACTGAGCTGTCTGTGGATCATGGATGCGTCCTATTTTGACAATATCAGTTAAACAAGTACAATCAAGCCCAAAAGCTCATTCATACATATTTTTAAAAAATAACTGTCGAGGATAAAATACACAAAAAAGCCACAGGCTTATTTCCATTGTGGTCCTCTGTATTCAAAAAGAAATAATGGATGAACATTCATAATGGGAGTGAAATCAAGACAAACACATCAACACATTACATAATACTTCCAGAAATATAGCTAAAAAAGCCATTTCTTAACTTCTTTTCTAAAAGGACCTATTTTTATACTTCTATGGGGACTGAGAGTCATCATTCCAATGGATCAGAGAGAGAAACTGTTGAAGGATCTACATCAAGGTCACCCAGGCATCTGCCGAATGAAGGCTTTTGCAAGAAGCTATGTGTGGTGGCCAAATTTAGATAGTGACATAGAGAAGACCGTTCAGAACTGTGCAGCGTGTCAAGAAGAACACTACCAGCGGTAGCTCCTCTGCATTGTTGGCAATGGCCTGCTCGCGTATGGCAGAGAATACACATCGACTTTGCTGAGAAAAACAAACAGTACTTTCTGGTACTCATCGACAGCCATTCAAAATGGTTGAAGGTTATCCTGCTAAACACTACTACAGCAGGGAAAACCATTTAAGTGCTGCGCAACCTGTTTGCATCTTATGGACTGCCTGAAGAGGTAGTTTCAGACAATGGCCCGCAATTTACTTCAGGGGAGTTCAAAACCTTTTTGAGGAGCAATGGCATCAAACAGACGTTGGTACCAGCGTACCATCCGGCATCCAATGGCGCAGCAGAAAGATCAGTGCAGACTGTTAAAAACGCCCTGCTGAAACAAGTGCTAGGTGAAGAAGCCCAGAAAACAGTCACAACACTGCAACACCGCCTGGCAAACTTTTTACTAATGTATAGAAGCACACCACACACAGTGACCGGCTGTACACCAGCAGAGCTATTCCTAAAACGTCAGTTAAGAACACGATTTAGCCTACTCAAGCCTAGTCTGGCTAAGATTGTTGAGGATAAGCAGCAGAAACAGAAGGCTTACCATGACAGAGCCGCTTCCACGCTGAGGAGTCTGGCAGAAGGTGACATGGTTCGTGTCAGGAATTTTCGTGAGGGGAAAGGAAAAGTGGAACCAAGCCACAGTAGTCAAGCGTCTGGGGCCTGTGACGTACCTGATTTCTGACGGCCGAAAACAGCGCACAGTGCACATTGATCACCTGTTGCTTTCAAGGAAGAAGGTTTTGGATTATCAGAAAGAAGATCAATATCGGACAATAGATGTGGCAGTTACAGCAAACCATCACAGGGTAAGCACCACAAGTGAGCTTATTGAAACTCCAAGTACCAATGGTTTGGAAACGCCAGCAGAGATAAGCTACCCTGCACCCCAAAACAAAAACAACACGGCTACTCCGGTGCAAAGTGCCACAGTTCCACCAATGCAGGAACCTGTAATACGCAGGAACCCGGAAAGGGTGCGTGCTCCACCCAAAAGACTGAATTTGTAAATAAACAGGTTGGCTAGGACTCAGGTCTAATCAAGGGCAGAATAATTTATTCGAGTTGTGTTTCTTAGGCTGAAGTGTTCTTCCTCTGCCTGATTAGTTGATACAAAGTGATACCCTATTGGAAAAATTAAAAAGAAAAAGTCCTAGTACAAGTATTAGTATTGCCCGGTAATATTTATCAGTGTTTTAGATGTTGTTTTGGTTACCTATTTAAAAAAAAAGAAACAAAAAAAATGTGTTAGTATGTTATAAGTGGTCTTTGGGCTAAAGGGAAGGAGTGTAGTATATTGATGTTATACTAGTGTACATGCACCACTTAGTGGTAGTTGTGGGTATTGTTATAAGATGATGTGGGAGGTGTTTTTGAACTCTGTATGGTAGAGCAAACTTGAGTACAATAAAGTGACCAGCATAAGTACATCTTTATTTAATACAAGTCAAGATATTACAGTCGCCATTTCTCATTTCATCTGTTTTTGTGCGTACGCATGGGTCAGAGTTGTCGGGAAGGACCGCACATTTTCCCGTCAAGTTTGCTTTTGATAAATCCCAATTATTGCGTAGAGAGTTGCGTACATCTTCTTTTGTGCGCACGCAACGTTTATAAATGAGGGCCCAGGTGTTAGAATGGCCAAGTCGAAGTCCAGACCTGAATCCAATTGCGAATCTGTGGAAAGAACTGAAAACTGCTGTTCACCAATGCTCTCCATCCAACCTCACTGAGCTCGAGCTGTTTTGCAATGAGGAATGGGCAAAAATTTCAGTCTCTCGATGTGCAAAACTGATAGAGACATGTTTGAAGCCTGAAATGTGGCAAAAGGTCGAAAAGTTCAAGGGGGCCGAATACTTTCGCAAGGCACTGTATATATATTTTTTATAAAGTTGCGGTGAACCGGTGTGAAGGAACACTCACAGCTTAGTTTATTTCATGGATAGTGTATTTTCTGGTGGTTTTAAAATATTATTCAGCAGTATTCATTTTTACCTGTTTCCTACTGAAAATAAAACAATTTCACGTCACACAGTTGTCTTTGTGTTTGCTAATTAGACATAAGAGAATTAGAGGCATGTGTAAAACATGTTTTGTTTTAAAGATGTATAATGTAAAAAATAATGAATCTATTAGAAGTCTCGTAGTCTATGTACTTCATTCAGTAGTTTCGGTTTCATTCAGTATTACTCATGTTTTTTCCCAATGTGTCCTGGATATATTAAAATGGGATTTTGTAAAACCTTATTTTAATGAATAATAGCCTGAGAGTGCAGCAAACTTGTCCATTTCCAAGCATTGCCTTATTGTATCCTTATCATCAAAACGTAGGTAGGCCTATATTCATGGCCCCTCCTCCACCCCCTCACCCCTCTGTCTGCGGTGTTGAACGAACTGATCGTGGCAGGCTATAGTGGTTTCATTGAGCACAACTGCACAAATAAAAACCCCAAACAGGAATGTTGCTAATTCCATTGACATTCAAATACAGCTTGCTAATGGTTTGAAGGAAACGATCGCATCTCACACAGTGTTCATTTGTGTTATTCCATCTATACATTTTCAGACTTGACAGCATGTCTTCTTAGCTCAAAACAGATTAATCATATGAATAAACAAATAAAGAACTGTGTAATCCAATAGAAAATCACAAAGAACCTAAATAATTATAAAAGTACACCCATACACGAAGTACACCCATATACACCTAAATATTTTCGTACATTCATAGGCCCATAGCAGAAGCGGCAATTCTCAGGCAGATTTCAAATGGATTCATCTGATTCTCCCTCTTTCAGATATAAAATGTAACAGTTTATAACACTTGTAAATTCAATCCCAAATGTTATTTAATTAATTATTTATATTACAGTAGAATACGAAAAAATATATATAATTTCAAAGGATATATACATGCTGTAGAAGTTTTTTTTCATATATTTTTTCCCTTTATAGAATAAGAATTCTTAAGTCTATATGAATGAAAATCCATCACATTTACTTCATTCGCATGTTGCGCAATTGGAAAGTGGGGCTGTTTTGCCGTTTTATCCATTTTAAAATTTGTTCAATAGTTGGATGTTATTCGGAAACAAATAGCCTGAATTATAACATCTCATATTTATGCTGTTATATTTTCATAATTTTATCTTTTGTAAACTATGTTTCGGGATCTGCATTATGGTTGAGGCTGCACAGTTTAGACCAGTGGGATGATGTTACTAAAAACTTAATATATCCAATATACAACTACTCTCAGTCCGGACCTTGTGGCCGCGAAACAGGGCCGGTTCTACGGGGGTGTTTGACGGTCACCCAATCGTTTTTTTATAAATCCCTCTGCCCTTCCATTTATGTAATGCGTTATGCAAACTGAGCACAAACGAAACCCCCACACAATGAATGTTGTAGCTGATCATAAAATGAATACATCTAAAATGTTAAATCTGAATCTGGCTGCTTTTGCCAGGAAACGGAAACATATAATAGGCTACAGAGAGTAAATCTGCTTATAATGTGATTATATCATTACTATGAAAAAAATTTACATTTGAGAATAATGAATGACACAACCTTAAAGTATTTTCTAATATAAGGTACAAATTGGATTTTATTTGAAATCCATTATTGAAAAAGTGTAGAGTTGAATATGCAGTAATTACAGAATGACATATGGAAGACTATAATCATGGCCTATAAAGTTGTTTGATAATTTATATTAAATTACCAAGTTTAGTGCATTTTAGTGCATCTGCTCACCTCAACTCTTTGCGCTGACGAGATATACTTGAAGCGTGTTTACAGACATTTCATCTTTTATGTAGTTTTCATAATCATATAACTTCCTGGGCATCCAATAGTTCTTTCATAAATCCCCCTGCCCTTCCATGTATGTCATGCATTATGCAAACTGAGCACAAACAAAACCCGCACACAACGAATGTTGTAGCTGATCATACAATAAAACATACACATTTTTTGCTGTAAAGATTTTAAGACATATGACGGTACAACATTATTTGGCCCATTTCACCAGATGGCCAATTTTTGCTGACTTCACCCTACATGAGAAGCAGAGATCAGGAATGTAAGTGTAAAATAATCAGTGAAAATTAGGAAACACAAGATAGCCAGTCATTTTAATTATTAGCCTACATTTTAATGCAAAGCCTAAAGACCGCTTTATCCAATCACTTTTCCAGGCAACCGTGATAGCTATGTAGCCTATTTTCCAATTTTTTTCCTTTGATCTCCGTGAAGTACCAGGAAATGATTAAATCTGAAACTGGTTGCTTCTGCCTGGAAACGGAAACATATAATAGGCTACAGAGAGTAAATCTGCTTATAATGTGATTATATCATTACTATCAAAAAATTAACATTTGAGAATAATGAATGACACAACCTTAAAGTATTTTTCATTGGATTTTATTTGTACATTATATTATAAACAATATAGAAAAAGTGTTGAGTTGAATTTGCAGTAATTACAGAATGAAATATGGAAGAATATAATCATGGTTTAACGTTCCCCAGTTCCTCTTCCCTGGGAACTACAGCTTCCCTATTCTTGGCCACTCAGAACTACATTTTCCATAACCTGGAATCAATTATCCAAATTCAGTACACCTGCTCTCACTCACTCAGTATATAAGACACACACACTCCATTGCCTCTTTGCGAGGTATTGTTAGTATTGATTTTCTTCTTACTGAGCATTCATTCATTCATTCATGTCTTGTTGTTCCGGTCTGACCTTTGCATTGTTGTTACGTATTCTGCCTTGGATTATCCTCTGTACCTTTGCGTACATTCTGGTATTGTTATTCTGGCCTGACCCCTGCATTGTTAAGTATTCTGCCTTGGATTATCCTCTGTGCCTTCGCCTGACCTGTTGCAGCCTTGTTTTGACTCTAACCTGAGATAATAAACATTATTGTTGTTTTATATTGGGAGTGATCATTACAGAATACCTCAACATATACCAAGCTGCTAACCTCCTTGTGGGAAGACTCATGTTCAGAGGAAGAGATGTGGAACAGGTGATTACTGGAGTGTAAACTGGGGACCGTCCGGTTCCGGCAAATGGACCAGGAAGACCCATTGTATGGGGAATGCCTTTTCCAGGTCATCCAGAAGGTTCAACCTTTTGCCCAGATCCGGATGACACCCACAGCTCCTCCTAAGACAGCACCCTCTTCCCAGGCCAGGATGGCCTCTGTCCAGGCCAGCAGAGGTCACCCAGGTTCCCCGGCCACAAGAGGTCGCCCAGGTTCCCCGGCCACAAGAGGTCGCCCAGGTTCCCCGGCCACAAGAGGTCGCCCGAGTTCCCCGGCCACAAGAGGTTGCCCGAGTTCTCCGGCCACAAGAGGCCGCAGTTCCCGCTCTTCGGCCACAAGAGTCCGCTCCCGCTCAAGCCTCCCGGCCACAAGAGTCCGCTCCCGCTCAAGCCTCCCGGCCACAAGAGGCCGCTCCCGCTCAAGCCTCCCGGCCACAAGAGGCCGCTCCCGCTCAAGCCTCCCGGCCACAAGAGGCCGCTCCCGCTCAAGCCTCCCAGCCACAAGAGGCCGCTCCCGCTCAAGCCTCCCGGCCACAAGAGGCCGCTCCCGCTCAAGCCTCCCGGCCACAAGAGGCCGCTC
>JACXGM010038879.1:0-10718 GCA_016801145.1 Umbra pygmaea
TCTCATGTACAAAAACACGAGTACATTTGAAAATCATTAACTAGAGTCTGTTGTTACCCAAAATAGACTAATTGTAGCAACACATGAACATGGACCCACTACCTTTCTATGAAATTAACAAACAATGATTATCATAATGAATGAGGAGCGCTATTATTTTGAAATGAAATATCCGAGTTCGTGTTGCGGGCATTATATAGGCCTACTGTTGCCATGCGAACGGGCTCTGGAGTGCATATCTAATCGCGATACGCATAATCGTGCAGCCCTACTCCCAACCCTACTTAACATGTTCATCAATCATCCTCAAATTTTTTAAGTTACCAGCTATCAATGTACTAGGCCTTCTATTATTACACCATTTCTCCTCATCCCCATTCTAGACCTGAATCAAAGTGATATTGCAAACAGTCAAGTTAGACTTTTTTTGTCTTTTTGTTTACACAGTGTTGAAACATCCCCGCGGGACATTATATTCGTTCTGTAAATGGAGGGAGGATAATGATGGTATATAAACACACATAAAGGCATCATGGGCTTTTCTCTTTCTCAACTCCAGTGATTCATGGGCTGTGGAATGGCGTGACAGGAATGTGCTGACTGCTTAGGACTGCGTTGTTGACTCTTTCTCTCACCACCTTTCATTGAGTAAACATGTGCGGGGGGGCTGCATGAATGAAAGGACCGAAGGATGACAGTACAAGCGAATTAATCAGTTAACAAAAGAATGATGGAGTCAATTAATTAATGAAGGAAAGAATGCCTCAGGTCTGTCTACCAGCCAGGGGTTTGCTCAAACATATGCTCATTCCTCTTTTCCACTCCTCTTGCCTCAATATTCACTTGATCTCACGTTAAAATGTGTGTCTATCCTTCTCCCTTCTCTGTGTTTGACAATACCAATGTAATATCTGAAGGAGTGTCTGTTTTTGGACCAATCATAGTTGTATGCATTCTTGAACTGGACCTCTATGAATTGGATCCTATTGACTTTCATTGAAGGGACAGTTTCCAAATAATAACAATTACAATGGCAAGGGACACGCGAGGGCTGGGCGTCCATATTTAACAGAGACTAATTTCAGTTATAATATTGTGGACATTTTGTAGATGTTGGTTTTGATGATACCGGTTTTAATACTTTATTTCTGATTTAAATAAGGGCAAATAAGCAATCAGATTTGACTGTCTTTTAATTCCTTAATGCTGCAACCAATTAGAGGCTACTTTTTTACACTTCAATCCCTTTTACCTTTACCTTTTAAAGGATGCAGCCAACTCATGGGTCATTAGCCATATTTGTTGTTGATAATAATGGAATAATTAGTGCAATTAAGTATAAATGGTAAAAAGTGTGTCAGACTCTTGAAAATAAATGAAATGTGCAGGAATCAACAAAGTACTTAACACACAGCTTTGCTTTATTTTAATTTCTCTTCTACAAATTATTGTTGCAATACCATTAGAGGTATATCAGTCAACTTATCGAGACAATATACGTATTTTGTCCAGGTCGTCCATCCATAGGATGCATGTACTGTTCCCAACAAATACAAATAAGACAGGATCATTTTTCATTGTCTGAAACAACTGCAGAAAGCAGGCGCATGACGTTGATGATTTTTTTAGTGTTTTACATGCATTGTGGCCAAATGTCTGCGAAAGAACAAGGTGTATATAGCCAAATAACTAAAAAAATAACTAATCAATTACCAGCTACCCTGTTTCTAGGGCTGGGCAATACGGCCCAAAATCAATATATATTCTGTAGCTTCTAACGACTCCACAGCCGGCCCACCTATAGGCAACAATCGTTCGCCTTGTAACACTATTATGCAGGGAACACAAGCTCTGGTTTTTCTTTTCAAAATAATAGTGCTCGTTTTAATTCATTGCAATAATCACTGTTAATTCATTATAAAGCTAGTGAATTTTAACCAAATGCTATTTTATTGTGTGTAAAGAAACAATAAGAGTATGTGATAGCAAAAAATAAATTAACATGTTTTATTAACTTTGGAATAAAAACAGTAACAAATAAGTTATACACTGCTAGAATATATAGTCAGTGTCTCATGTGAAAACACGTTTAAATTTGTAAACATTCACTCAAGTCTGTTTTACCCAAAAATAGACTAATTTTAACAGCACATGGTCGTAGACCCACTACCTATTAACAACGATTATTGTAATGAAATACGAGCGCTGTTATATTGAAAAGAAAAGTCAGAGTTTGTGTAGGTTATATTGGTGTTGCCAGGTGAACGGTTATTGCCTATGGGTAGGCCGGCGCTGGAGTCATTAGAAGCTACAGAATATATTGATATATTGCTTTCAGGCCATATTGCCTAGCCCTACCATGTTATGAAAAGGGAAAAAACATTCACGCTATGTAGTTTTTTTGCTGTTGGTTTCAGACAAACACACACACACACAAAACACGGTTTTATGTATAGAAACACCCAATCAACTGGCCTGTGAGGAAAAAAGGTAACGTTGGACCCTGGATTCTCACTCAGTGTGCAAACTCAAAAAATATGTCCAAGACAAATTCCTTCGCTTCCTCCTGAACTCCATTCAGGATTGTACATCCATTTGCATTGGCCTATGAATGGGTTCAGCTAATTCTTGAGGCTTGCTCTAAGATCACTGCAAAGAAATTGAGAAGCTAGGTTTGTAAACTTCCCATGAATCAGTGATTGAGTACTCAAGTACTGGACTTGCACTCCAGTCCAACTCGAGTCACTAATATCTGGACTTGTGACTCAGACTCAAGGATATATAAAATCGGACTCGAGCATTCATGAAAAGGGACTCGGACGTTGGATGACGTTTCTGTATACTCTCTACTTTTATGTGTAATAGGTTATAATACATTTATAAGGTGTTACACTTTTCCTGTTTTGGGCAACAAGACCAGCCAGGAAACAGCTGGAGAGACCTCCAGGGCTGATGTTCTTTTGTGGGTAACACCCTTCACCGACAGTAATAACAACAGATGAAGCAACCATGTCTTGAGAAGCTTGTTGTTTTTTGTATACTGTTAACTCTTCATATTGACTTTGCAATCTCTTTTCTCACAGCCACACACCCGCTTCTCAGTCAGACAGAGCTACCGCTCGCTCTCCTTGCTTGACAACTCACTCACTGACGTCACTTACTTAACGCAACTAACATTCTCGCTCTAACTGTCACTACTCTCGTAACAAAGGAATTTATATTGATGTATGCAAATTCAGTGCATGATTTGCATGCGCCCTACTACATGTTCACATTTGAAAAATGCAGAGAGATGCACCCTGGATCGTGAAGTTTCATCATCGTGAAGATTTACATTATGCAATAATATGCGAATATTACACCAATATTACTTGCGATAAATAGCAGATAATAAAGTGTTCTCCGTTCTGCATTTCAATTTGCATATAATTGTCCAGTGAAATGTGCCATGTAGTATGCCATTTGTAAAAATTTAATCTGCATTTTCCAGGGCTAAGAACATAGATTGTGTTATCAGATTAATGTATTACCTGTTCATGTTGCCCCTGTATTTGTCATCGCAAAATTTCATACATTTAACCAATTTTAGCCAAAGTCTAGTCAAACAGTCTGGGTTTTCACTGTGTGTTGTGTAACTGTTTGAGTGAATAAGTGAGAGGGCCAGATGCTTGGCTAGAGTTATGATGTGTTTGCTTTCTTCTTCTTAGTGGTGTGTTTGTAAAGATTAGGAGCGGTCTCAAGCAAACAGCAGCATTAAAACCCAAGCAGTAACATGCTGGGCCCATTGGCCTCACAAATGGCAGAGGAGAGAGTTGATAGCAGCATAATCCCTACATAAAGCACTTCCAGGACTGGATGCATTTCCAGTTATTTCCAGATTGTAATTTCAGGAAATAGGACTACATTATATCCATGAATGTTTTTGCTTTTAGCATGTGGTGCTTATTGAGTTCATTACATATTTTATTTCGATGCTCTTATTAACTCTTAGGCATTAAGCAGAACGTTTGTTAAATGTATACAGAGACGGTAATATCCTATCATTGGCAAGTCATGTCCCAACAATGTCATTGGATTTTGCCACCTGCCCTGCGGACAAAGTAGTTTTGCTGTTTTCCTGCAAAACATAATTTTGTCTAAAAGGCACCGACTTATGTAATCAGCTGTTCTAACCTGAAGTGTGTGGGGTGGGATTTAAGATGTTGCCTACAGCACAGTTGTGGGTCCATAATGTGTCTGTCAGCTGCCTGCTCCAACACACCTCCTTAGCCCAGAACCATCGCTCGAAGACGTAAATGTTCCCTTAACCACAGATGACGCAGATGCAACTGTTGCCAGCACTTTTATATTTTTTTGCTTTCCATCCATGTCTTTTTAGTTCTACCTGACTATCTCATTCATACACAGCTTTTTAATATCCCCACTCAGGTTGAAAAGGAGACATTTCAATTGCCATGAATGAATTAATACAGACTAATGCAGGCAAGGCATTCCTCCCGATGATATAGACAATGAAGTTTTTCTCTGAGTTCCTTACATGAAACCATCCATGTTAAGAAGTCAACATTTCTTAACTGCCAGGAAGCATTTATGTACGAAATTAGTCGACCCACTTGTGTAAACAAACATGTTGCTGTTTGTGTGTAAACAAACTGGGAGTAATGATTAGCTGGTATTCTGTTGTACCTGAAAATGAATTGCACCCATAGTTCTCCAGTATGTGTCTAAATTGTTCCCTGATTAGAGGACTAAGATTTTGGGATGTGACAAATGGTCAATTTTCTTTAACCTTTAAACTGGCATTTTTCTATCTGGTTTCTGGTAAAACAATAAGGAGAAATAAATCTAAATGTCACTTAGACCTTGGCATCAAATCACAGAGATAAATTAAGACTAACCAATTGATTTAATTTAAAATTAAAATTAAACTGTGGCAATATGAGAAGAACAGGCTACAGCTTCAAACAGATGTGTTTAATGAGTAAAAATGAGCTGGAAGACCAAAAAACACACAGGTTTGAAAGTTGTGTATACTGAATAAGCTGGCATTAGCTAGCAATTATAATTACTACAGTAGCTACAGTATGTATATTAATTACAAATTACATTTACTACTTACAATAACAACCAATACTTCATACCTGGTGTACTCTCTAGTTTGCCTCGTCACACCGTAATCACGTGCTAGCCTTGTCCTGTTACTGTCTGGATGAATCTGTATTGCGAGTGCCAGTTAATTAAAGGAGAATAATGACAAAAAATTATATAATTAGTCTGAAGTAATTATGTGAGTGTTTGGCTCATCAGTCAGCTCTCCTTCAGAGAGAGCAGGGTTGAGCTAGTGCAAGTGATACGTAAATGGGTTGTATTGCTTTGTGCAGATGAATGTGCTTTATACCATTTTGGGAAATAACAATTTGTGTAAAAAACAAATGTTCTTTCACAATTAAAACCTGCAAATTGGGAAGCCCAATTGCTTTTGGTACATAACACGTACATTTTTTATGATAATTTGCAGTTGTATGGTTTCAAACGTACAGTTGTGCTCATAAGTTTGCATTCCCTAGGAGAAATTGTGAAATTTCAGCATTTATTTTGACAATCTAAATGTTCATGCAAAAATTCTAACTGTTATGTAAGGATAGTGATCTTATGTCATAAATTATGACAGCTGTTTTGGCTCCTTTAGTAACCATACTGATAACAGAAATCACCCAAATGGCCCTGATCAAATGTTTACTACCCTTGAATGTTTGGCCTTGTTACTGACACACAGGGTGACACACACAGGTTAAAATAGCAACTAAAGGTTTATTTTCAAAACCTGTGGCATTTTAAATTACAATTTGTGTCTGTATAGAAATAGTCAATGAGTTTGTTAGCTCCCACATAGATGCACTGAGCAGGCTAGATACTGAGCCATGGGGAGCAAATAAGAACTGTCAAAAGACATGCGTAGTAAGGTACTAGAACTGGCTCAGTGATTTGGGAGTCAGACTTGTAGTCACAAGGTTGCAAGTTTGATTCCCGATTGAGCCAAATGTCGTTGTGTCCTTGGGCAAGACCCATCACCCTAAATGCTCTGTGGCTGTTGCTGTAAATAAGAAATTGTCTTATTTATCTGGTTAAATAAAGGTAAAATAAAATATATAAAATAATTAAACTGTGTAAAGTAAAAATAAAAAGCCATCCAAAGCCTTGCAGATGCCCATCATTACTGTTCAATCACTTATTAAGAAGTGTAAGATTTGCAGATCTTTTGATACCAAGCCAAGGACAGGTGTCTACCTGTAATAATCTCTAATAGTAATACCATCCCAAACTGTTCAAACTGTATTTAAACATGATTATATAGAATCTACTTCTCCACACTACCTTCAAGAACTCGGGGCCTCATAGACAACTATCACAAACTACTGCACGCTGTCATTGATGCTAAAGGGGCAATACACCGTATTGAGAACTAATAATAATAATAATAATAATCATTGTAATAATAACAATAATACATTATATTTATATAGCACTTTTCTAAGCTCCAAAGATGTGTTACAGAATAGAATATATAACAAACAACTAGCAAGATTAAAAATAACAAAAACAAAGACGGGGGTCAAACATAACCCAGGACAGGTCAGGGTCTAGGGGTAGGCTTGTTTGAACAGATGAGGCTTAAGGTGGTGGATGAAGATGGTAACAGATTCAGCATCATGGATGAATTGTGGAAGAGTGATCCAGAGCCTTGGAGCAGCCCTTGAGAAGCCTTGTCTCCAAAGCTCTGTAGCTTGGACCTGGGGATAGTGAGGTGACCAGCAGTTGTAGAGCGGAGTGACCTGGATGGTTGGTATTTTTGTGGTATAAGGGTAGCCAAGAGAGTGTGGTTACCTCTACACCATTTTGAGCCTGGTGAGGAGGATCTAATGACTAACTATGTCAAAGGCAGGTCCAGCCGTATAAGGATGTTGAGGGCACCAACATCAGCAGAGACTAGAAGGTCGTTGATTACTTTGAGGAGAGCAGTTTCAGTGCTGTGAAGTGGTCGGAAGCCAGATTGTAAAGGCTCAGTTATTGAGGAGGTCACATTGAAGTTTGGTGGCAACAATTCTTTCTAGGGTTTTCGCAAGGAACGGGAGGTTGGAGATGGGGCAGGATTTGCAGAGGTTGGTAGAGTCCAGGCCAGGTTTCTTTAAAATGGGAATGACAACAGCATGTTTATAGTTGGAAGGAACAATGCCGCGGGAGAGAACGATTTCATATTGAGTGCAGGTAGTTGTTCTTTATGATGCAATACGTTTTGATATAATGAGTCAACTGGGGTGAATGTACTCAGTAGGGTTTGGATAACAGGAGAGGGTAGGTAATTAAAAGTGGAAGAAGGAACTGTGGGGGATGGGTTAGCCAAGGATGCATTAATGTGTGTAACCTTGTCCTTCTTCCACAAACACAAACTGAAGTAATGTGTTTGCAAGCACAGTGGAGGATTTGGAGGGCTCACTGTGATGTCAAAGTAGTTTATTGACAGGGGAAAACAGAGTCTGGGTGTATGTGGTGGAGGTTCTGATGGTGTCAGAGATGAAGCTCTGGCAGCATGGAGAGCATCTCTGTACATGGAGAGGTGAAGCTGATCAACTTCAGCATGAACAGTAAGGCCTGTTTTAGTCTGACATTCTTGGGGACGGCCTTCTTGCTTCATGGCACAGAGCTCAGATGTAAACCAGGGTGAAGAGGATGAGAAGAAGACATGTTTTGTTTGAAGTGGGGCCATAATGTAAGGCCATCAGGTGTGCAAGGGGTAAGGTCCAGGGGATGGGCAGAGCAGAATGCATCTGAAAGTGTCAAGGGGTCGACAGCTTTAAGATTGCGAAAGGAGTCGTTTCTTAGTATTTTGGGGAATGTTTGAGGAAAAAGGAAAAATTCTTGATCTTGAGGGGAACAGTGATGGGGAGATTTGGGTAATGTTGAAGCCAACAGAGCAGATGAGGTCAAGAATGTGGCCCTTGAGGTGGGTTGGGAAATGAACATGTTGGGTGATATTAAAGCAATCCAGGACTGCAATAAAATCAGAGGTGAGTCTGGAGCTTGCAGAGTCAACGAGAATCTTCATGTTGCCAAGCAGCAAGATTGGTGGTGCGACAAGATAAGTTAAGGTTGGGGAAAGTGGTAGGTTGGACGGTATGGAGACAGCTGAAATCAACTGAGGTGGAGGAAGGATATGAATGGATACGGGAGTATGACCAGAAAGAGATTGTTGGTAAAGTATTAGCATTGACAGCCCATTTACGATGACAGCCCCAATGAATTTAGGGGCGTCAGCGTAGAATAGGGCTGCACGATATTGGAAATAAATTACATTGCGATATTTTGTTTCCCAACGATATATATTGCGATATTGCAAGCCATCAAGCTATTATTTGTAGCCGAAATTGTTCCAAAGATTTGGATCTTATTTTTGGTATGAAACCATCCTTTTTTACCTGCGTAATGCGTATCCTCTTTGTCGCTCATCTTTCGCTAGTACAGCTCTGCCAGTGACAGAGAAAGTTGGCTGTGAGCAGCAGCACAACAACCAATCACAGCGAACCAATCACTGTGCAGGCATGCAGAGCGTGCATGTCATCCCAGCAACAAACCATACAACAAACTTGTGTAAACTGTGGTGCTACCTATACTGTCATTGGGTGCTACCCTTCTTCACATCGCATGTTCTGGCGATGTGACTATCGCACATGCGCACATCGCGATGTCGATGCTAAAACACAACATCGTTCAGCCCTAGCGTAGAATGCCCAGTGAGCCGGCTCACCTAGTAACTACCGAAGAAAGGTAATAGTTATAGTTTCCAGAGTGCCCGGGAGAGTAATGTTTCCTCAGCATCTGCCCAGGCGAAGAACAGACTGCAGCGCATTGTGCGCACAGCAGAGAGGCTGACTGGACAGAGGCCAGAGTTACAATTTAAACAATTAAAGAAAAATAATTAAGATAGTACAGTTAAAAATAAAAACAAGAGAAAGAGAAATAATTAAAATAGTACATGAACAGATATCAGTTTGAACTTAGCACAGTGCTCATTCAGTAAATGCATCGCTGAACAGATGTTTTGAGTCTGGATTTAAATGTGACTACTGTTGGAGCACATCTGATCTCTTCTGGAAGTTTGTTCCAGCTGCAGCTGGTATAATAGCTAAAAGCAGATTCTCTGTGTTTTGAGTGAACCCTTGGTATTTGTAGCTGATGTAATCCTGATGATCTGATTGCCCTGTTGGGTTTATATTCAATGAGCATATCTGAGGTCCTAGGCCATTAAATTATTTATATACCAGTAAAAATACTTTAAAATAAATCCTAAATGTAACTGTGAGCCAGTATAGAGACCTAAGGGCTAGTATAGAGACTGAAGGACTGGTGTGATATGTTAATAATTTCTGGTTCTGCTCAGAATCCTGGCAGCAGCGTTCTGTATGAGCTGTAGCTATCTTATGGTCTTTTTGGGAAGACCAGTGAGGAGGCCATTACAATAATCCACACTTCTGGTGATGAAAGCATGAACAAGTTTCTCCCTTTTTTTTTTTTTCTTTTTCCAAGTCTTTTCTGGAAACAAAGCCTCTAATTCTTGCAATATCTTTGAGATGATAATATGCTGATTTAGTTATTGCTTTAACATGACTACTGAAACTAAGGTCCAACTCCAAAATCACACCAGGATTCCTGACTTGATATTTGGTTGTTTGACCCCTAAGCATGAAGGTATGCGTTCACCTTGAGAACTTAATCTCAAACACTGGTAACAACTAACCACGTGAGACCTCACGTGACTGTTACGCTTTTTGATTTTAGTATTATTTTATGATGCCCCTTTTTCAAGTACAAGATTAATATTGTCTTTGACTAATGACAAAACAACTAATTATCCGTGCATTTATATGGATCTAAGCTTTCGGAGCGTTCCATGTTTACTCTCCTCTCTGTTACGTTGCATTCGGAAATCGACACATTTTGACTGGCCAAATGGGAGCCACCACAAACAAAAACTGTTAAGCTGAGTTGTACAAAACCTGTCTGTTTAGTAAATTTTGCGTACGTAATTGAAATTTTTTTCACCAAGATTGCGATTTAAAATGCAATTATTTTTAAAACTCTTTGACTTCTGTATTATTCAACAAAGACAAGCAATAAATCATTGTATAATATGAACAACACAACATTAGGTAGATTTAACAAACTGTTCTTTCCTGGAGGCCAGGCCTGTATGTGATGATGAAATTAGGTGATGCATGAATTTATATGAATTACAATTTTCATGCATGAGAAAGTCTAAAATAAATCACACAAACTAAAGTGCAGATTGCAGAATTGTGTATATATATATGTGTGTATGTGTGTATGTGTGTGTGTGTGTGTGTATGTGTGTATGTGTGTATGTGTGTATGTGTGTATGTGTGTATGTGTGTATGTGTGTATGTGTGTATGTGTGTATGTGTGTATATGTGTATATGGGTATGTATATGTGTATATGGGTATGTATATTAGAGCTGAACGATTAATTGCATTTGCGATAATAGTGCGATATGGTAAAACAAGGTTTTCTAATCGCAACGGCTGCGATTAGACATGCCCTTGACATGCGCGAGTAAATCACGCAATATGATCAAACGATACTTTATGATCACACAGGCTGCACCGGGCTGGCTGCACTCTGGTCACGTCACAAGAGTTAACTT
>JACXGM010038880.1:0-10804 GCA_016801145.1 Umbra pygmaea
AAATTTGCTAGACTAGCTAATATGTGCATATTAACAGCCTTGAATTAACCATTATTTAATATTATTACCATAACATGATTAAATGTTAATAAATTAAGCGTATCAGCCATCACAAATCAAAAAAGAAATATGTTACCTATGACGAATATCATCGTCGCTTTGTGTAAGTTCCATTACGAAACAGCGTGGGGGCACACCTGATATGTTGTTGTATTACTTTTTTACAAAGGTCAAACTAAAATGCAGTTACGGTTTTTCGACCAGCAAATGTGTGCAAATGTGTATTTAAAACGGCACCGGCGGCATCACATTACATTTTAATAAACAGTTTACAAACTAGTTTGTTGGAGCTATATGGGTGCCTAGTTTTTCCTGTTGTAAAATACATTTGGCCAAAATCGCAATTTACAAAAGATGAAATGTGTATGCACAGGCTATTTAAGTGTAGGCTGTATATTGGCATTAACTAGGTGGCAAATGCTAGACGTCTCTCATCCCACATGTCTCAGTCAGACATCAAAATATTGCCTTTATAGACATATTATTTAGAACTTATTCAAACATCAAGATCTTTGTTTACCTTTGCAAAACTTCGATCAGCTGCCTGCTGATGTGCGGCTGCTGCGGAACCGTAGTGATTTAAGTCAAGATGGGGGGGGCGGAGTTATCAGGTTTTCTGACAGTTTTAGGAGCGAACAAGGTTTACACAAGCTCTTTTTAAGAAATTAAATTGGCTAAATATTTGTAAAACAGACAGAAAGACGTAAATGGTGACCAATAGCATTGATTTATTGAAGACGAAAAAAAACACCACCACCCAAAAAAGGGCACTTTGGATAAAAAGGGCATGTGCTCTGCACAGGTTGAGCCCTACATGTGCACGTGCCTGGATGGAGCTATGTATTTTATACCAACTTCTCAATTCTGCGGGCTCATTCACCTCCCCAGCACCATCACCTTAGGACACAACAGAGGACAGGTGTCCTACAACGGACTACCTAAACTGTGCAGGAACTGCGGCCTTCCGGACCACCTGGCCGCAGACTGTACAGTTACTCAGTGCAAGGTATGTAAGGGGGAGCACCACACTAGGGAATGCACACAGGACAGGCGTTGCAATCTCTGCGGGGGCGAGGAACATGTCTTTAAAGACTGTCCGAAGTCATACGCCAACAAGACTCGCCCCCAAAGAGAGGCACCTTCAGAGGAGACGGCACCAGGACCAGCACCGGAACCAGGACCAGCACAGGGACCAACAGCAGAAACGCCACCAGCAACAGCACTAACACCAGCACCGGCACTGACACCAGACCGAGCACCAATACCGGTAACAGGACCGACATCAGTACCAGAACCGAAACCAGCAGCAGAACCAGCACCAGCAGAAGCACCCAGACGATCACCAAAACCAGCAATGCCACCAAAGCCAGCCCCAGCACCAGAAACAACCCCAACATCAGGACCAACACCGGGATCAGCACCAGCACCAGAGCCAGCACTCGCACCAGCACGGAAATCACCAAAAAGGTCAGAAACAGTACCACACCCACACACAAACTCTGAACACAGGCACCCGAACCACAAAACACCCCAGAACCAATACCAGAAAGAGACACTCGCACACCTGATCACGAAACACCCCTGCATCACCTAGCTGGCCTGGGCCCCCCGGTCTCACCCCTGTCCACACCCCCGACAGAAGACCCGGACCACATAGAACAGGATCAAGATCTACCAGCACAAATACAGCCACAGATAGTAAAAGATAAGGAAGAAGAGTCAGACATTTCACCACCTACAGACCAACAAAAGAAAAGGAAAATTAAATCAGACAAAACAACCAGCAAAAAATTTTACCAAAATGCATCACCGCCAAACCAGGACCCCAGTTCCACCCAGACAACCACAACCACAAACACACCCCATATCCCGGTCAGCATTGCACCCACATATAACAAACCACCACAAAAGAAAAAAAAAGAGAAATGGGTATGGTATTCCGGGACTTACATGTCACAAGCAGACTATGATTTTTTTAGGACTCACCAGGTGTAAGATTAATTTGTCACTGGAATCAGTGGAAAGAAAATCAAGTCTGTCACTAAAGGGTTAAGGGTGTGTAAATATGGGTCTTTAAAAAAAAAATATATATATATATATATATATTTTAAGTAAAAATGGGAATAAATGTTAAATGAATGACTGAACATAAATGTTTAAAAGAATGTAAAAAGGTAAAAGTAAATATATAAAAACCAAATAAAAACAACTTCTCAATTCTAAATCACCAATGGTCTCTGCAAAAAAAACACAAGCAACTTCAGCTGAAATTACAATCTTCTTTGCAAAGAAGTGGTGTGGCTGTTTCAAGATGTATCATCCAGAGGTACATGAACAAAAATGGGCTGCACAGTCAAGTTGCCAGGAGTTGGTGGAGTTGGTGTAGAGTTGGTGTAGTGGTTTAAGCTCCTGAATCTGGTCTACAGTCGTGGTCAAAGGTTGGGAATGACACAAAATCTTTTTGTCAGTAGCTACTATGGTATACTTAAGTATATTTACAAGCATTCCATACGTGTCAAAGGCTTTTATTGACAATTATATAAAGTTTATGCAAAGAGTCAATATTTGCAGTGTTGACCCTTCTTTTTCAAGACCTCGATAATCTGCCATGGCATGCTGTCAATTAATTTCTGGGCCACATCCTGAATGTCTTTGCCTCACTGTGCAAGCAGATGCACTCACACCTGCCTGTTGCCATTCCTGAGCAAGCTCTTCACTGGTGGTGCCCTGATCCAGCAGCTGAATCAACTTCATGAGATGGTCCTGGCACTTGCTGGAATTTCTGGGGCACCCTGATGCCTTCTTCACAACTGAACCTCTCTCCTTGAAGTGCTTGATGATCTGATAAATTATTAATTAAGGTCCAATACTTGCCTGTGAATCCCTTTTTGTGCAAAGGAATAATGACAGCCTGTGTTTCCTTGCAGGTAACCATGGTTGACAGTGGATGAACAATGTTTTCAAGTACCACCCTCATTTTAAAGCTTCCAGTCTGTTATTCTAACTCAAACAAAATGACAGAGTGATCTCCAGCCTTGTGCTTGTCAACAGTCTCACCTGTGTTAAAGTGACAATCATTGACATGATAGCAGCTGCTCTTTTTGTGGCAGGGCTGAAATGCAGTGTAAATGTTTTTTTTGGGGGATTAATTTAATTTTCATGGCAAAGAAGGACTTTGCAATTCATTGCAATTCATCTGATCACTCTTCATGACATTCTAGAATATATGAAAATTGCCATCATCAACACTGAGGCAGCAGACTTTGTGAAAATTAATATTTGTTTCATTCTCAAAACTTTTAACCACGACTGTACACATGCCCCCTGGCGATGGGGTTTCGTAACCCAGCTGAGCTGACTGCCTGTGCCTTTTCTCTCTGTCTCCCCCTATTTGTCTACATGGCTTTGATCCTGTCCTGTCAATAAAAAATAAATAATAAAAATACATCTAAAAAATTATCTTTTTAAAGACAATAAAAGAAAAGTAAAAATAATGTCTGCTTACAATATGCCAAAAAGCACCTAGACAAGCCTCAAAACTCTCGAAACAAAGTAATTTGGAGTGATGAGACCAAAAACTGAACTTTTTGGTCATAACCATAAACCCTTTATTTGACAAAACGTACACTATCCCTACTGTGAAGCATGGAAGTGGATCTCTGATGCTTTGGGGATGTGTAAGCTTCAGCGGCACAGGGAATTTAGTCAAAATTGATGGCAAGATGAATGCAGCATGTTTCAGAAAATATTGGATGACAATTTGCCTTCATCAGACCTGAAGCTGTGAATGGGGTGCGCTTGGACTTTCCAATATGACTATGATTCAAATCACAAGGCCAAGTCCACATTTCCGCGGCTACAGCAGGAAAAGTTTAAGGTTCTGGAGTGGCCATCAGTGGCCTGACCTCTATATCATTGAGCCACTTTGGGGAGATCTGAAACATTCAGCTTATGCAAGACAACCCAAGGACTTACAGGGCATGGAGACTTTTTACCAAGAAGACTGGGCAGATTTAACACTTGAGGAAATAAAGGGCCTTATCCACAAATACCACAAAAGACTGCATGCCATCATTGATGCTAAATGGGGCAATACACAGTGTTAAGAACTAAGGGTTTGCAAACGTTTCAACGTTTTTCTCATTATTTTCTTTATTGTTATCGATTATTTAATGACTGTGCTATCTGTGATGCCTTACAGTTTAATTTTAATACCATTAAAAAATTAAATAAATGCATTTTGCTTGTACACTAATGTTTTCTTTAAAGAATGGTAGCCTACACATCTTACAAATTCTGCGAGGGTACATAAACTTATGATCAGGACTGTATGTGATCTCTTATCAAAAAATGTTATACACTGCCTTATAACATTATTATGCAAATTGCAATTGTCATAAACATTAAATATTTTGTTTTTCAATCAAACTCATGGACGGTATTGTGTCTCCGGGCTCTTTGGATCACTGAAATCAATCTCAGACACCTGTGATAATTACTTTGTCAGGAAACCCTAATTAATGGAAAACTATTTAAGAAGGATGTTCCACGTAATTAAGCAGGCCACAGGTTTCAAGCAATATGGGAAAGAAAAAGGATCTCTGCTGCGAAAAAGCATCAAATAGTGCAATGCCTTAAACAAGGAATGAAAACATTAGATATTTCATGAAACCCTAATCGTGATCACTGTAAAGAGATTTGTGGCTGATTCAGAGCACAGACGGATTTGTGCAGATAATGGCATAATGAGGAAGGTTACTGACAGAAAAATTCATCGGATTAAGAGAGCAGCTGGTAAGATACCATTACAAAGCAGCAAAAAGGTATTAGAAGCTGCTGGTGCCTCTTGAGTCAAGGTGTGGATCCTTTAGAAGCTAGCAGTTGTGCATAAACCTACTATTCAGCCACCCCTAACCAATGCTCACAAGCAGAAACGGTTGCAATGGGACCAGAAATACATGAAGACTCATTTTCAAAACAGTCTTGTTTATTGATGAGTGCCGTGCAACCCTGGATGGTCCAGATGGATGGAGTAGTGGAGGATGGCCACCATGGTGGATGGCCACCATGTCCCAATAAGGCTGCGACATCAGCAAAGAGGTGGCAGAGTCATGTTTGGGGCCGGAATCATGGGGAGAGAGCTGGTAGGCCCCTTTAGGATCCCTGAAGGTGTGAAAATGACCTCGGCAAAGTATGTAGAGTTTCTGACTGACCACTTTCTTCCATGGAACAAAAAGAAGAACCGTGCCTTCCATAGCAAAATCATCTTCATGTATGACAATGCACCATCAAATAGATGCAAGAATTGTGAAGACAATAGCAAAGAAGGGGTCCTATGTTAACATGTAACTTTACCTGTTAAAAAGTGTTTGATTTAAACAGCTTTTTATTTCAGTAAATATGACCTAATTCTGCAAACTCAACAAAAGACCATTTTTAGTTCTTTATAACCTATAAAATGTTTTGAAACTCTGTTATGCATAAGAATTTAGAATAGTGCATTTTGAGTTTTTTTTTTAAATACTGTTTTCATTGGGTGGTTTGTTCAATGAAATTTGACTTATACCCTAATGGTTGGTGACTTGAAAATTATACTGACTGTCATTTGTATCGACAATTTAGGAAAGTCAGTGTAAAATATAATTTGGATAATAATTTGGAAAGCGGTGTAAAGGGCACCATTTTATTTCTGGAGGGCTCAATACTTCTACGATTTAATTTAGTTAAACCTGCCAGTTCCATTTGAATGATGCTGCTATAATAAAAAAGAAATGCAAACAAACCAAAAGTAAGACTAACCTTTAAAATAGATGTATTGTTTAGGAGAGATTATAACTCTACTGAGTATTGATCCAGCTACATGTTCCTTGCGAATAATGTACATGTATATATCTATTTCTTTCTCTCGCAATTGAAAGTACAAAAATAAAGGTTTTGTGGTGGTATTATATTGATTTGGTGTAAGCTGAAGATAATCATGTGTTGGGGCAGCAGAGCTTAACATCTTCATTATACACAGATCAAAAAATCTAAGGGAACACTCAATTATCAGAGTACAACACATAGTCCTGAGGCCTTGAACTCTTTACTGACACCTGCTGGTCAAAAATAAATATGGGTTGTCAGATACTGATAGACGTTGTCCCACAGGGCTAGCATCCGGTTTGGCAAAGGGATGCAAATGCAGAAGTGCCTTAAACCTGCCTTCTCTCTGAAATCCAGCTGGGGGCGACACGTGCGGTTGCAAAAAGAGGTCAGTATCTGTAGAGGTCTATGAGAAAATGAGCCATGTCTCACTTGATTTATTGAATTATGGTCTCTTTGATTTTAAAATTAAAAAATTTAAAGCAGGGGGTGTTTCAGGGCATGGCTATGTAGTGACTGTCACTATGGTTGCCTAATAATGTCTTGTTCAGTGTTCGGTTGTATTTCAAGACACTCAAAGGAGTCGGCAGTTCCGTTTTTTCCGGTAAGTAACATAAAATTTTGTATTAATACTGTTTTTCACTAGCCAACCTTTTTGTTAGACACCCTCTTATCTAAAATGGTCTCATCTGCAACCACGATGGCAGTGCAGGTAACGGCAAATTCTATGACTCAAACCAGATCTCCATAAACCAATGGGTGACGTCACACATGTTCCGTCCAGTAGTATATACAGTCAATGCGTTGTTCAATAAATGTTCACTGACCAGCCATGGTTGGTGGATCTTAATTGGGGATGCCGGGCTCACATTACCGTCCGGACTGGGGGAAAGGGAACGGTATCACACAATGGGTTTGATGCACTGCACACTGTTCCCTTCCCTCCAATCCTGAACGTAATGCAAGCCCGGCATCCCCAATTAAGATCCATTCACTCCGGTCCTGAACGTAATGCGAGCCCGGCATCCCCAATTAAGATCCATTGGGGACTGACTGGATAGCTGAGTGGGTTAGACCGGAAATAACTCATATTTTAAACTGGGATCAAACCCCCAGACAGAAAGACATGATGACATTGATGCTTAGGTCAAAATTGATTAAATGGTCATAATTTACAAAAGACTTAGCATCTTCCATTTTATCAATAAAATATTACATAAAAAACGGACCGGCATTATTAAAGAGATTGGAAGTTTCAAATGCAGTTGCTGATATTTCAACACAATTGAAAAAAGTAGCTACACACTAGTCCAGTGGTTCCTAAACCTCTCCTCGGGGACCCCCAGACAGACCATGTTTTTATTTTCACCCTGAAATGACAAAACTGGTTCAATTAGTCAACTACACATTACACTTTTGACTAATTGAATCAGGTGTGCCATTTCAGGGTGAAAATAAAAACATGGCCTGTCTGGGGGTCCCCGAGGAGAGGTTTGGGAACCACTGCACTAGTCCATCCATGTTTTTAAATAAGCCCACTGTTATCACTGTAAATGCAATACAAGTTGAGTTAGTAATCAGGAAGTATGCAAGTCAAATTTGTCCAGTTTACTACCACCCGCCGTTCTCCATAATGGATAATTTGCTGAATAAAGATAATTCAAAAATGATTAATTTTAAATGCATGGAACGATTGTTGCGCGTGCGCAGAAAAGCCATTATGCGCACGCGCAACATTGGTATTAATAATCGGACGCCATGCATTTATAACTTATGTACTGTCTATGATTTATATCTGCCAAACTGCTGTATGCTGCTCGAAGCTGTCCGTTTCAATAACGTCTGGACGCTAAAGTGACCAGCATGTTAACACAGCAATGAATCGCTAGAATGTCAGTGAGTCAATCCCACCATAAAAAGTATAAACGTACCTGTTAGGTCGGCAGCCAGTCCTCACCTGTACTCGGTTAAACCAATCAAAAGTGAAAGCAAGCAAAGCGTACTGTTTATGCTCCTTTTTTGAAGGCGGGACTAGACAACTCACAAGGAACAAGGAAGTACTCTTTATTTCCCATAGACAGTATAAATTAATGGACGAACAGACGCCATTCATTCCTGTGGAGAGCAAGTGAAGTCAACTAGAAGCACTTTTTCGGTGGTAGCCACAGGTTGAGCATCCGGTTTGGCAAATTGACACAAATGAGGAAGTGCCTTACACCTGCATTCTATCTGAATTCCAGCTGGGGGCGATACGCCTGGTTGCAAAAGAGCTCAGTTTCTGTAATAGTCTATGAGAGACATAATATACATGATTTATTACCTCAGTAAACATTTTCATGAGTATATGGTCTCAATTACTAGATTTAAGCCTTCTGCAATTTTTCATGATATGTTCATATTTTGAATTTTGTCATTGATTTTAAAATCGGCGATAAAGCAAAGGGGCGTTTAGGGCGTGGCTATGGCGTTCGGTTGTAAGACAAGACACTCAAAGGAGTTGGCAGTTCACTTTTTCCGGTAAGTAACTTTACATTTTAATACTGTTTTTTGTTAGCATTCCAATTAATATCAGTTAACTAGCTAGATTACTCCTCCCTCTCGTCCAAAATCGCCACATCCGCAACCAAGATGTCTGCGCCCGTAATGGCAACTTCAATGACCCAAATCAGATCTTCACAAACCGACGTCACACATGGCTCCATCCAGTAATATACAATCTATGGTGGTAGCCAAGCTTACTGCGCAGCCTCCAGCTGAGCGTAATGACGTAGATGTGACGTGAGCAACGTCTCTGAAAGTTGTAATTCTTCACGTAGCCGTGCAAAGAGAAATCTGAATCATTCCGAATCTTGCCTCATGCAGAGATGGAGAACATGAGTAGGAAGTATTTCCAATCCATCAAAATATTGCTGAAATATTTTGTTCCAATGCTTTTCATGGACTCTCTATGGGCTTCTCTCTTGACTGAATGCCTCCACATCCCTCGATTTCCTGCAAGCTTCTCCTGGACTATACGATAATTTCTCTACTGTGCAACAAAATGTCACGTGGTTATGATACAACAGTTAGCATATTTCACAAAAACGGCTGCTAAGGTAATGGAGCTTTTCATACATTGTCCTGTTTCGTTAGAAATAAGCAATGGACAAATAGTTTTTAAACGCTTCAGATGTAAATTTATTCACTGTCAAAGTGACTCTAAAATGAATGGTAGTCTATGGAATGCTAACGTAAGGTGATAGCCAGGTAGCATCAATCCACCCAGGGCTGCTTCAACTTCCGGGTCCAATCCTACCCCCTTGGTATTTACTTTTTAGAGCTGTAATTTAGATTTAGTTTTAAGGAGAATAAAAGTAAAATACCTTTGTTAATTTTGGGAAAAGGGATGATAGAGATTGTAACATTATAAGTGTCTGTTTTTGTTAATATTTAAAAGGCTTTAGTAATAGGTGTATTCAATTGTCAAAGGTCAAGGTGTGTCTTTGACTGTAATTTGGAATTGCAAAAATCCATAAAACTTAAAGGAGGACTATGTAGAACTTAGTTAGGGGGACAGAACTATTTTGTCTTTCAGTGACCAGACATAACATTATGACCAATAAATACCTAATATTGTGTAGGTGGCTCTTTTACCACCAAAACTGCAGCCCCATATGCAACAAACTGCAACGCAGTGTGTTCTGACACCTTTCTATGATAATAGGCATAAACCTTTCCGTAATTTGAGCTACACTAGCTCATCTGTTGGATCCCCATGTGCATTAATGACCCTTGGCCACCCATGACCCAGTCATTAGTTCAGCCCTTTTCCTTCCTTGGACCACTTTTGATAGGTACTGACCACTACAGACGGGGAACATCCCACAAGATCTCCAGTTTTTGGGAAGCTCTGACCCAGTCGACCAGACATCACAATTTGGCCCTTGTCAAAGTTGCTCAAATCCTTAGACTTGCTAATTTTTCCTGAGTTTCAGGTTCAACTGTTGAATATTTGTTTAGGGGCTGTCAAATTTGAGTTTGGACCCCAGCTAAGGAAAAGTAGGGTGCTATCCTAAAACACACAGGACTAAGGATTACCCAAAAAATAATGTTTTACAGTGTTACTATATTTTGCAATAAAGGATTTAGTAAGAGTTAAAAGGCATAAAAAACAAACATCCCAGTCACCTTTAGAACTATTTATGAAGAAATATACACAATTAAAAAATATATAGTTACATGAACACATGGACAATGTATAATGTAATGCTAAGTATTCTTCCAGCAGAGAAGCAACAGTTCCAGGTCTCTGTGCCATATCACAGGGAGTGAACACAAAATAAAAACATCTTGTGTTTTCCACACTCAGATTAAACAGTCTGACAGTTTATATAAAATCACAACTGAAATAGTTTTTGGTTTAGAATTAACATCTTTGCACATTAGGGGCCCCAACAGTCTTGCGTTACCAGAATCAAACCCTGCGAACACTAACTAAGATAGTCCAGAGTCAGGTATTTTCAAGATTGGCACAGAAAAAGCCAGGAACGAGTGACAACTGGCTACTGCTGCTTAGGAAACATACACCATTGCTTGAAGGCCTTCCTGAAAGCATAGCTCTTCAATGCTCTTGCATGGCACCCCCAGACTATCCAGTTTTATTGTCGATCTGAAAACGCTGGGATATAAAAACAAACTGCAGAGCACCTGGGGGTTGCAGATCAATGCTTCAAGACTTTGGATTGATTCCCGCAATGCACAGGTAACTTTTTTTCAGACATTTTACACTTTGATAGGAAATTGGTGAAAGATGTTGTTTTTACTGAAATTGAGGTTGGATTCAAACCCATGCTCTGGAGACCGTAGCCTTGAGCGCCGGACCAAAACGCCCGTTATCTGA
>JACXGM010038881.1:0-10721 GCA_016801145.1 Umbra pygmaea
CCCCATAGAGAATCTGTGGGATATTGTGAAGAGGAAGTTGAGAGACGCAAGACCCAACACTCTGGATGAGCTTAAGGCCGCTATCGAAGCATCATGGGCCTCCATCACACCTCAGCAGTGCCACAGGCTGATTGCCTCCATGCCACGCCGCATTGAAGCAGTCATTTCTGCAAAAGGATTCCCGACCAAGTATTGAGTGTATAACTGAACATAATTATTTGAAGGTTGACTTTGTCTTTTTTTTTGTATTACAAACACTTTTTTTATTGGTCAGATGAAATATGCTAATTCTTTGAGATAGGAATTTTGGGTTTTCATGAGCTGTATGGCAAAATCATCAGTATTAAAACAATAAATGACCTGAAATATTTCAGTTGGTGTGCAAGGAATCTAAAATATATGAAAGTTTAATTTTTATAATTACATTATGGAAAATAATGAACTTATATGAACCACAATTTGATCATTTCTTGAGAAGGACCTGTATTAGGAATTGTGTATTTGTGTTTAAAAGAAAAATGCTTCATGATGTTTTATTGAAAAAAACAATACTATATTTCTAACAGCCATTGCAATGTGTTTGTATATCTACAGTTTTCATGTCTTAATTTATTGAGTGAGAGAGCAAAAAGACTTCATCTGTTTCTAAATGACGATAGACAATGAAAAACATGGCAAACAAACATTTTATCTCCAAAATGACATAATCTGCTACAGCCGTCTGATTGGCTACTTCTTTAAACAGATAGTATCATCTTCATGTTCCCGCCTTTTAAATAGTCTGCTAATCCTCTGGTGCAAAAGAGTCTGAATTCTCTCCCCCCTTTCTTTACCTCAAGCTGTTGACCCCCCAACCTCTTTAGCCTTGTCCTGGCCATTGTTTACACTCAAGGCTTGATAAATGCACTTTTCTTCTACCTATTCACAACCTCTAAGGTTCAGATGTCTCAAATGGCCTTTAGGTCAGCTAATTTTTTTCCTGCATCCCCTTAGTCTAAACAGACAAGCATAGCTTTCACAGTTTGGACAAGCTTAGCAAATATAAAATAGACTTTCTGCAACCTTAATATTAACACCAATCAGCTTTTTGTGATAAAATTAACCACACAAGTTGAAATAAAAAAATGCATATTTATTTTCCATTCTTGCAAAACACACATTCATACAAATGGCATGATATGGTTTAAACATTTTATTTTAACAAAACACAACTAAATCTAAAACAAAATTGACCACTTGATACACAGACCCATCTGGTAAGGCATGCTTGTAGTTTATGTAGTGTGTGGCTAGCAAGAATGAATAAAAAAATTATATGGTTTTGATTCATATAAAAAACACATTCATACAAATGGCATGATATGGTTAAAACACTAAAAGTCATGTAATTACCGATTTTCTGAGTGTAGAAAGATAAATCAGATGTCTGCGATCATCTAGATAGCCTGGGGATTCGGAATCAGATAGAATTCAATAGCTGGAAACTGTTTTGAAGGTCAAAGTCTGTAAATAGTTTGTGATAGTTTTAGTGATAGATTGTAAACAATGCGGTTTGCAATAAGGTCAGACTGAGTTTTTGATCATTTTCACATAACAAATGGATTATAGCAATGAAAACACTGCTCCATCTCATTGCTGGAACCCTTTGGATGATGAATCAGAGAAAGATAACTGACTTTAAGTACATGTTCTTTTGTCATATGTGGATGTACTAGCTGAACAGACAGGTTTGTTTACATTGCACTCATGTCACATTATTACCCAGCTTTTTATACTTTTTCATAGCTATTGTAAATTGGATAAATTAGGTCAATTTGTGAGATTCTAAGCTGTCTGTTCATATCAGACATGTAAATGCAGAGGAAAATCTACACTAGTGAACTGGTCTAGTCCACTTTTCTTTTATTTTGGCAAAATATCCCGTGAGCAGGATATCACTGTTCACAAGTCCAATTTTTAGGTTATATTTACATGTCAAATATCGACAGAAAGCTTAGACACTCAGAAATGTAGCAAATGTCTCCATTTTACAGTAGCGATAAGAAAAATAATCATTTAACCTCATAATGTGAGCTACGTGCCTTGTACACATGAAGGTGTGGCCTTCATTCATGACACTGACCTTAAACTTACACCCAAAAAAATTACGGGGTTTGTGTCTTTTGAGGATTTAGTCATGAAATCTACACGGCTTAATCAATCTGTTTACATAGTAATTATCTACAGGCCACCTGGGCCATACACAGTGTTTCCTAATGAATTCCGTGAATTCTTATCTGGCCTATTAGTGATGGCAGATAATATTATAATTTAAATAGGACATTTTGGCAGTAATAAATTTATTAGCTTTTTTGATGAAAAATTACCATAAAAAAACAAATGACAGAATCCTCCCTTAAGAAGCATATATCCCCTAAACTCATATGTACTGAGATTGTGCAGAACAGTCAGGATGTTGGCTTAGGAAGGACACTGGAATTTTTTTATCCTGTATCCCTTGAGTCTTTCACTGAAATAGTAAAGGTCTCAAAGCCTTCCAGCTGTCAACTGGACCCTTTTCCATTTAAATTTCTAAAATAATTACTCCCTGTGCTTGGCTCGCATATTCTAAAAATAATAAATTGCTCTCTAATATCTGGGTGTGTTCCAAACTCCCTAAAATTGGCTGTAGTGAAGCCACTCTTAAAAAAGCCTAACCTTGACCCAGAAAGGCTAAATAACTACAGGCTTCTTTCGAATCTACCATTTCTCTCAAAAATATTAGAAAAAGTGGTCACCCAGGAACTCAGTGAATTCCTAAAGACTAATAATACTTACGAAAAGCTCCAGTCTGGGTTTAAACCCCATCATAGTACTGAGACTGCAATTGTAAAGGTGATAAACAACCTCCAAGTTTCATCCGACCAGAGCTGTGCATCTGTTCTTGTGCTTCTGGACCTGAGTGCTGCCTTCGATACCAATGATAACAACATTCTTCTAGACAGATTGGAAACCTATATCGGGCTACGTGGACATGTTCTGGCATGGTTCTGATCCTATCTATCAGGATGATATCAGTTTGTATCTGTGGATGGTCTGTCCTCCAAAAAAGCAAAGGTATGCTTTGGTGTTCCACACGGTTATGATTTGGGACCGCTACTGTTCTCGCTATATAGTGTTCTCGCTATACAAGTTGCCTCTTGGTGAGGTCATTCGAAAACACAATGTCAACTTTCACATCTATGCTGATGACACCTAGCTGTACATTTCAGTGGAAAAGAGAGAATCCCCAAAACTGCACACCCTGGAAGCCTGTGTTTTGGATGTAAAGAATTGGATGGCAGAAAAGGACTTACTTCTAAACTCTGAAAAAACAGAAATGATTATTTTAGGTCCCAAGAAACAAAGAGACCTGCTGTCAAATCTGGCAATGAACATAGATGGTTGTAAAGTCATATCAGAAAAAAAAAACACCTTGGTGTTACTATGGACCCAGAGCACTCTTTTGACAAACATGTAAAACATCTCAAGAGCAGCTTTTTTCCATCTCCGGAACATTGCAAAAATTCTAAACCTTTTGTCAAGGAATGATGCAGAAAGGTTAATCCATGCTTTTTTTACTTCAAGATTGGACTATTGTAATGCTCTCTTTTCTGGCTACCCAGACAAAACCTTAAAAAAATTCAGTTAGTGCTTAACAAAGCCACCAGAATTCTGACTAGAACAGCATAATCGGAACATATTACCCCAATTCTAGCCTCTCTAAACTGGCTGCCCATTAAGGCTAGGGGTGATTTCAAAGTTTAACTATTAACCTACAAAGCACTACATGTAATTTCCCCTAATTATTTGTCTGATTTATGTTCACAAGATGCCGGCCTCGTCACTGTTCCTAGAATTTGTAAACAAACATCTGGTGGAAGGGCTTTCTCATATAGAGCTCCAAGCTCCAATTCTGTGGAATGATCTGCCAACCCATGTGAGAGATGCAGACTCAGTCTCAGCATTTAAGTCTATGCTGAAGACACATCTCTTTAGTAAGTTATATGGTATAGTGTGGTCTGGCCCAGGGGGCTAAAAGAGAAAGGCGGCACTGTAGATAAACCGCCCATGCTGGCTTGCCTGGTAGGCTCCCCACTCTCCCCTGGAATATCCTCACTCCAACGTCCCCCTCTGGGTGGTTACGGTCTGCTGGTGTCCCTTTGGATGTGTGGTCTTGACATTGTGGGTGGGTCGGAAGCATGCCTGCTTCTTTGTGCCGGATCACGTCTCGTGTCCCCCTGTCTCAGCCCCAAATGTTATGCTGCAATAGTTTATGTGCCGGGGGGACTAGGGTTTTTCTGTCCCCAGAGGCAGATTATATATTCATTTTGGGGTCAGAGCTGTGTCAAGGTACTAGACCCAAGGTACGCCCACTCTAAGGTACCTGATGTCATATTCATCCTAGGAGGACCCAAACCCTTGGAACAGGCGACAGGACCATGTGGCCTGATGACTCCTTCCTGTCCTGGTCCTCTGCCCAACCCTGCTGCTGTGCTGGTGCCTACGTCACTGCTGTTGGTGATCATGTTTCCATCTGGTGACGCCAGCTTTACATCTCCAGGGGGCTTTACGTTCTCCCTTCACAAGACCACCGAACTATATTGATGCTACACAAAGATTATGGTCACAGCCCACCTATTCCTATCTTCATTGTTGGACAATAATTGAACAATGATAAACAAATTGACCTTATTACAATGGGTTGTGTACCTTCAGATCCCCCACTCGGTTTAGCCAGAAGAGGACTAGCCACCCCCTTGAGTCTGGCCTCTCTCTAGGTTTCTTCCTGGGTTCCACCTACTAGGGAGTTTTCCTAGCCACTGTGTATCACTTGTGTTGCTGCTTGTTCTTAGGGATCTCGAGCTGGGTGTCTGTCAAAGCACTTTGTGACAACTGCTGTTGTAAAAAGGGCTTTTTAAATAAATTTTATTGATACACATGCGCCTCGAATGAAATGGAATGTCAACTAAAAACATGGCTAACAACCTTATCTTTTAGGACATGTATACAAGTCGTATATATTTACAAAGCTTAAAGTCATGAATCTAGCAGATGTCTCAGTTTTACAATAGCTATAACAACCATAATATAACACGGCATAATGTGAGCAATGTGCCTGGTAAACAATGACGTTCTTTTTTTAGCCTAATAGAAAATACAATGTGGAATAAAATCAAAGCTCATTAATGCAATATTTAAGTTATATATACATGTCCCATATCTTTTTAATTCAATTTAATTCAATTCAATTTTTATTTATATAGCGCAATTACAACAACCAGAAAGGTGCACAAAGCGCTTTCCATAAAACACATAAAAAAGACAGCAGTATATAAAAATTGCAAGTTAAAACTAATTTAAGCAGTTAAAACAAAATAGCTAGCTCAACGACTAAGAACAAAACAAGTAGTTACGTGTTGAAAGCCTTCTTGAAAAGAAACGTTTTCAACTGGGATTTTAAAACACTAAACTCAGCTATGTTACGAAGAGGAGTAGGTAAGGCATTCCACAAAGTAGGTCCCTGGATGGCAAAAGATCGGCCTCCAAACTTTTTATATCTATACTTAGGGATAATCAAAGAGGTGTTCTGAGAGGAGCGGAGGGTTCTGGCAGGTTGGTATACAGTGACCAGCTCGGATAGGTATGCCGGGGCAAGACCATTGATGGCCTTAAAAACAAACATCAGAACCTTATACTCCACCCTAAACCGTACCGGAAGCCAGTAAAGTGAGCAGAGGACAGGGGTTATGTGTGAGCGTTTATGGGTATTGGTAAGGAAACGCGCTGCTGCGTTTTGAACCATCTGAAGACGGTTGAGAAGTGTTTGGTTAAGCCCAGTGTAGAAGGCATTACAGTAATCTAGCCTTGAGCTGATAAAGGCATGAATAGCTTTTTCTAAATCAGCACGGGACAGGAATGACTTCACCTTACTGAGGAGCCTTAGCTGGAAAAAGCTAATCTTAACGACTACACCAATCTGTTTGTCAAAATGCAATCCATTGTCGAATGCAACACCCAGGTTACGAACAGTGGATGCAAACTGGGGTGTGAGAGGGACAAAACTAAAAGAGCTACAAGGTGAATCCGGGGTAAATAATATATACTCAGTCTTATCTTCATTCAAATGAAGAAAGTTCTGAGAAAGCCACCGTTTAATGTCCTAGATGCAGTTATGAATGGGGTCTAATGCTGAATGATTGTTCAAAACTACAGGAAGGTAGAATTGAAGGTCATCAGCATAGAAATGAAACTGAAAGTTGTGTTGTGAAATGAGTTGACCAAGTGGCAGCATATAAAGGGAGAACAGTATAGGACCAAGAACAGAACCCTGGATCACACCAGATGTTAAAGGGGCAGCTGAGGAGGAGAAGTCATCAAGCATAACTGAGAAAGTTCTGTTGGTAAGATATGACGAGAACCAGTTGAGCACCGTGCCCTGTAGACCCACAACATGTTGTAGACGGGCAATGAGAATTGCGTGGTCCACGGTGTCAAAGGCAGCGGTAAGGTCAAGCAGCACCATAACCACAGAGTTTTTATTGTCCAAGGCTCTAGGAATGTCATTATGAACCCTCAGTAACGCTGACTCTGTACTTTGTCTAGACCTAAAACCAGATTGAAATTTGTCCCCCATACCATGTTGGTTGAGGTATGACCGAAGCTGGGAGAATACCAGCTTTTCCATAAGCTTAGCCAAAAATGACAGATGGGATATGGGGCGAAAATTAGACAGTACTGAAGGATCAAGGTTTGGTTTCTTAAGGAGTGGTCTAACAATAGCGTGCTTGAGAGGAGCAGGAACAATGCCCAGACTAAGACAACAATTCATGAAGGAGACCAGGAAAGGGCCTAAGATGTCGATGGCTTTTTTCAGAATCCTAACAGGAACAGTATCTAGAGGGCAAGAGGTTGGCTTCAACTCATGAAGAGCTTTTTTCAGATCAACAAAAGAAACCACCTCAAAATTCTTCAGCACACATTGTGTCACTTGGGAGGGAGTAACGACAACAGGGGCTGGTCTGATAGTTTTCCTAACAGACAAAACCTTATCAATAAAATATTTTTTAAATACATTGCATGTATTTACTGAAGCTTCATTCAATACAACAGGGACTGGATTTATAACAGAGTTTATAGTACTGAACAAAAAACCATGGCTATTGTTATTAATAAGCTTGGAAAGAAACTGACTTTTAGCTTCCTTCACGGCTCTCTGATAGGTGACAAGGCAGTCTCTAAATACCTCAAATGATACCTGCAGCCTGTCTCCTCTCCATTTCCGCTCAGCCTGCCTGCACTGGCGCCTGAGGGTCCATGTCGTCTCGTTCAGCCAGGGGTCCGAAGAGCCATTTGCAGACATCACCCTGTAGGGTGCAACTGAATCCATAATCCGGGAGCAGGTGATGTCGAATGAGGAGAGGAGAAGCTCTGGACATAGAGGCGGGGCCACTTCTACAATGGAGGTTATGTTAGAAGCAGATAAGGTGGCAGTGAAGTCCTCAGCTGTGGATGGAGTATTAATGCGCCGATGTCGGGGGGCAGTAGATATGGGTGGAGGAGGAACAGCACAGATGTCAAACCGTATGAGGTAGTGATCAGAGACGGGAAAAACCCGAACCTCGCAGGATGGCACTGTCACCCCACGAGAGATAATAAGGTCTAGAGTGTGACCTAGCCTATGAGTAGGACAGGATATGGACTGGGCCAGGTCTAATGAGTCTAAAAGAGCCTTAAAATCATTAGCAGATTTATCAGAGGGGCAACAAACATGAATGTTAAAATCACCACTGTCAGGGATGGCACAGGAGAAGATAAGGAACCAGATGCAGAGATGGTAAATGAGAACAATGTTTATTGTGGAATATGTGTGTGTGTTGGGTGTAAGGCTCCAGTCCGGCTGGCTAGAATGGTCAGGGGTCAGGCAGGGTTCGGTACACAGAGAGAGTCGTAGTCCAGGCAGGGTTCGGTACACGGGAAGGGTCGTAGTCCAGGCAGGGTTAGGTACACAGGGAGGGTTGTATTCCAGGCAGGGTTCGGTACACAGGGAGGGTCGGAGTCCAGGCAAGGTTCGGTACACGGGAACTGAACAGAACGAAAAATAGCACGATGAGGAAAAATACTAGTAACAGAAAAACCACTAGGATAACTAGGACTAGGAATAAAGGCTTGGTCTGTAAGTACACGAAAGGGAATATTTACGTGGCTGTACAATAATCCGGCACTGGCTGACTGTCTTCTCCTTCCTTATAAAGGGAGGGAGACAATCAACCAGGTGTGGCAGATGAGCAGGTGTAGGTGAAGATTAGGGAGTGCAGGGGAAACCCAGGAACCGGAGTAGGGACCAAAAAGGGACAGGAAGACAACTCAGGAGGGCGGATTCCTGACAGTGCCCCTCCCCCGAGGGACGCCTCCAGGTGGACCACCAGGAGCCCCCGGCTTCCGGCGGTAGAACTCCCGTACCAGGGAAGCGTCCAGGATGTGGCGACAGGGAACCCAGCTCCTCTCTTCGGGACCATATCCCTCCCAGTCAACGAGGAACTGGATCCCGCGACCTCGGCGCAGGGAGTCCAGTAGGTGACGGACCGTGTAGGCAGGACTGCCGTCAATAACCCGCGGTGGTGGAGGTCTAGGAGGAGGGGGCAACAGGGGACTGAGATGGACAGGCTTGACACAGGACACGTGGAACACAGGGTGGATCTTCATGGATGGGGGCAGACGGAGCTTGACAGACACAGGGTTCACAACACAGTCAACAATAAAGGGGCCAAGGAAACGGGAGGAGAGCTTGCGGGAGTCTGAACTGACCGGGATGTTTTTAGCGGAGAGCTGTGACGGTCAGCCTGTCTCTTGTAGACCTCCGTGTTCTTCAACAGTGCCCCCCGTGCCCGGTGCCAGGTCCTGTGGCACCGACGGATGTGAGCCTGCACGGAGGGCACTGCCAGGTCCTTTTCATGAACAGGAAACAAGGGGGGTTGGTAGCCATACAGGCATTGAAATGGTGACATACCCGTAGCAGCAGTCGGCAGGGTGTTATGGGCATAGGCCACCCACGGCAGTTGGGATGACCAGTGGGTAGGGTCGGCCGAGGCCAGACACTGCAGGGTAGCCTCCATCTTCTGGTTAGCCCTCTCCGCCTGACCATTAGACTGGGGGTGGTACCCGGAGGAGAGGCTAACAGAAGCCCCGATGGCGTGGCAGAACTCCCTCCACACCGCCGAGGTGAATTGTGGACCACGGTCGGACACCACGTTGGTTTGAAGGCCGTGGTGTTTCAAGACCTCCCGCACTAACAGGTCTGCCATCTCAGTGGCAGAGGGAAGCTTGGGCAGAGGCAGATAATGTGTGTATTTGGTGAAGCGGTCAACAACAGTGAGGATAGTGGTGTTACCTTCCGAGGGAGGAAGTCCAGTGACGAAGTCCATGGCGATGTGTGACCAGGGACGGCGTGGAATGTGAAGTGGAAGGAGTAGACCGGAACTGGGCTGATTAGAACCTTTATTCAGGGCACAGATGGGACAGGCAGACACATACGACTTAACGTCGGCAGTAAGGGTGGGCCACCAAAATCTCCTCTCCACAAAGGCCTTAGTGCGGGAGACACCCGGGTGACACAAAAGGCGAGAGGAATGAGCCCATTTAAGGACAGAGGGATGGAGATTTTCATGGACATAGAGAAGGTTGGGGGGAACATTACCGGGACCAGGATCGTTCCGTAGTGCCGCCATTACGTCCTCCTCGATGTCCCAGGTGATAGCGCCAACCACACACTGGTCGGGAATGATAGTGTCTGGTGTGGGCGGATAAGACTCCTCTAGGTCGTGAACACGGGACAGGGCATCGGGTTTCCCATTCCTGGAACCGGGTCTGTAGGTAATAGTGAAAGAGAACCGACCAAAAAACAAGGCCCACCTGGCTTGCCGAGCATTGAGGCGCTTTGCTGTCCGAACGTACTCCAAGTTCTTGTGGTCCGTCCAAACAACAAAAGGATGACCAGCCCCCTCCAGCCAGTGCCGCCATTCCTCCAGAGCAGCCTTCACTGCCAACAGCTCCCGGTTACCGACGTCGTAATTCTTCTCGGCAGATGAGAACCTGGTGGACAGGAACGCACAAGGGTGCACCTTACCGTCCACAACGGAACGTTGCGACAACACGGCACCAACGCCAGATCCGGAAGCGTCCACTTCGACGATAAACTGCCGTGAGGGATCCGGTTGGACCAGCACTGGCGCAGAGGTGAATCGCTCCTTGAGCTCCTGGAAGGTGTGGTCAGCTGCTGGGGTCCAGATGAACGGCCGTAGCGTAGAGGTGAGTGCTGTCAACGGGGAGGCCACTTGGCCGTAGTTACGGATAAACCGCCTGTAGAAATTAGCAACACCAAGAAAGAACTGGAGTTGCTTACGGGATCCGGGGGTTGGCCAATCCAGCACAGCGGTGACCTTGGTCTGGTCCATCCTGATCTTGCCCTCTTCCACAACAAAACCCAGAAAAAAGGTGGTCTTGGTATGAAACAGGCACTTCTCCGCTTTAACGAATAGCCGGTTCTCCAGGAGGCGCTGCAACACCTTTCTGACATGCTGGACATGTGTGGTGATGTCTGGTGAAAATATCAGAATGTCATCCAGGTATACAAACACAAACAATCCAATGAAATCCCGCAACACATCATTAATAAACCGCTGAAAAACTGCAGGGGCATTGGT
>JACXGM010038882.1:0-10720 GCA_016801145.1 Umbra pygmaea
TGTACCTAAAACTAAATTGAATGGCAAAGGGAAAACACGGCTAGCACCCTCATTTTTTAGGTTATAAATACAAGTAATATATCTCCTTAAAGCTTAGAATGTTGGGGTTCGAGTAGAAATCTCGGTTTTAGTGTAGCTGTAAAATTAAAAATGTTATGGCTGCGAGTTCCAACTGCACATTACGAAAACAGTAAATCGTGTTTTTGTCTTCTAAAAAAAACTTAAATGCCAACTAGAAACACACCTACCACGCACATTTTTTAGGATATATATAAAAGTCTTATATGTTCTGAAGGCACTGTATTTACTGTCTAATATACAGATTACAAAACAGGTAAAAAAAACCCTGGGAAAAGACGCTGCCTCCATTCGATCGGTGGTTCTTTCTGTCACGTTCAAAGGCTGAGGAGGCAGGCGCGTCTTCAGTGAACATATCTTTTATTAAACACTAGGAGGAACTTGACAAGAACAAAAACATAGAACAAAATGAGGACCAAAACTAACCAATGTATAAAACACATGACATGAACAGTAATCACAACACGAAACACATGAACAGACTGTCTAAACATACCACAAAGAACTATAACACAAGATACATTAAATACTTTAAACATATGAATTGAACAGAAGAACAAGAGCAACCACATACCTTGTCAAGAACAAAGAACCACACAGGACTAACAAACACTCAGAACGAAATAACATACTAACGAGGGAAGGAGGTGCAGGTGTGGACTAAACAACAGAACTGATAGGCTGACAAAAACATGTGACGGGATCATGTGATACAAAGAGCGGGAAACGAAACCAAAACACATAGGGGAGAAAACACCCTGTAGTGACACAGAACAAGGACAGAGTCTACAGACATTGTGACAATATCACATAAAAAAGGAACTGAATCAAAACGTATACAGTTTACTGACAAAAAATATATTAGATGGTTTGTGACTCCATGTTCTACATTACATGTATGTGGAAACAAAATGGCCCGGATCTGTGCAAGACTCAAGAGTTCTCAGAGAGTCACCTTAATGTACATTATTTGAATGTGGTAAGGGAAAATTATAAATATCAAGCTGACTGTATTACAAATATTTATTTTGAGCCTAACAAAACTTAATTTTTCCATTATACAGGTGATTAGGATGGTATCCGGCTTGGTGACAGGGGCTATGCCTTCAGGCAGTATTTCATGATGCCATTCCCTGACGGTGGAGGTGCAGCCTGATGATGACTTGCAGCCAGTGCACATGGAGGGTTGTGGAACACCATTTTTGATTTTTGTTTTGAATAAACAAACAAAAAATCACATTAAATGAATAAAATGAATAAAAATTGCAGTCTTGCCGACTCAATTCGGCAAAGTCAGATATATCGAATTGCGTCGAGAGACATTTGAGTGGCGTCCGTTGGTGACCCCCATTTGGAAACGGGATGTGAATGAACCTTGCCCAGACCCACTCTCAGTTTCAACTGAGAAGGTTCTGGTGTCAACCAGGCTAGTGTTCCCTTGCGTTTTAATCAAATTTCAAATTCCTCGTAACCGTCAAGCAATAACTGTTACTCTGCTGCAGAGAAAAACTGGGCGCGCTCTTTGGCCTTGATGACCAGCCAATAGCAGTGTTGCTGATCAACGTTTCTACTATCGATACATCTCCCCTTTTATGCCAATGCATGTACACGCAATAATCTCAGATGACTCAATCCAGCGATACTAATTGAAAATTGCAGGTGTGTTTGAAAAACCTAATTAACCAGATCACGATTTGCCCAATGATGTCATCTTGGATGTGTCATTTGATCTCGGCTACGTACAAAGAACGGACCCCAGGTGGTATTGTTTAGATCTTGTGTAGCTCATTTTTGTCACATTTTCCTCTTGTAATCACAAAAAATATTTTTTAAAATAGGTAGGTCCACACGGGCAATAGTGTACTATCTTAGCATTTAGCAAATACTGAAAGCATTGATGGTTCATAGAATGAGACATTTGGAACTTCAAGTAATGGCCAAAGTTTAATATGCAAAGGAGAGAGCTTGTAAGACATGTATCCTAATAGCCTATTGAGACATACATTGTGTTTCTAAGTGCTGCAGTTGGAAAATTAGTGCCTTGCAGTTTGGCTGCACAACTGCAAGTCCGGGGTTCTATGCCGGAGGTCCCATAAGAAGTGATGCATTGGCCAGTATTAAGTATTTAACACTGAATGCATACCTGTTTTGTAATCTGTATATTAGACAGTAAATACAGTGCCTTCAGAAAGTATGTACAACCCTTTCACTTTTTTACATTTAAAACACATTTATTTGCTAAACCATCTAAACATAGTACCTCATAATGTACCTCAGAAACTTAGCCTATCTCTGCATGTTGTTCAATTTGCTTGACGACTACTGTAGGCCCATTCATATTTGATGATAGTGTATCTGTCGGTGATGTTGAGACGTAAGGACAGCCTTCTTGTGTGCAGTGTTCAGTTGAATAGCTGTGCTATGTCGAAGACAGGCATTACTCTCTGTATCATCTAGGCAAAGAAAGAGAGAGTTAAATTATATTGTGCGAGAGCTTTGAGTAAAATAATCACAATATAGGATGCAGTTTTTCATCTGGAATCTTTTTTTTCTGCGGGGGGATTTTGTTACATACATTTCAAATGGGATTTTCTAATCATCATTTGGAACCATATTGACCATATAAAAATCCTGTTTAGAGAATTCTAGCAGAAAGGCTTACTGGATTGGATCCTACATGGAAATCCAATAAAGTAAGACCAAACTAAATTCCTATAAAATAGCTTCTTAAAACAATTTTAGTCTCATGAGTCTATAGCAGGGGTATTCAACTCTGGACCTTGAAGCCAGATCCACTGCACTTTTTCATTGCAACCCTCTAATCTGAGACTTATTTAGACATGGGAAACCTATTTAGACCTTGGACACCAGGTGAGTCCAATTAATGTTGAGGTAGAACAGAAAACCAGCAGGCTCCGGACCCCGTAGGGTTAGAGTTGAAGACCCCTGGTCTATAGGATCCTCTTATGATAGAATATTCAAAATTGCTGTTTTACTAGGGCTGTATGTCTTAGTTTCAGTGTAAAATATAGTTTATTAGGTGATTATACAGCCATGGCACTGCAGTTCATGATTGTACTGTATTAAACCCAAGGATGGAGGTTGGGTTGCTGCCTGTTCAATGTCAGGTCCTCAATCAATAAACAGAAACAAGGGAGTAGGAACAGGGGGGCGTATCCCCCCCAATGTACAGACAGGCAATGTGAATCCCAGCAATAACATAAACAACATGTAAAAAATATACGGTGTCCCCCCAAATATCACACTCGTTCCCACGCCCTTGGGCAAGATATTGATAAATGTCACAATGCCCTAGAAAGGTTCAACCGGTTATCAAAACGCTGAGTCAGTGTATGCCTGATCAAAACACAGACCTTATTTAAAGTGAATATATAAATACTCCCAGAAATGTATGTTAAAATAGTGCAAACAACCAATATATTATATAATGTGATGCTGCTAGGTTAGATACAGATATACATGTCTTCTCTCACAAACCCCAAGGGTTTATATCCAAACACATTTATTTTGAAGATAGTCTGTAACATTCATGAACTGATAACAACAACAACAACAAATCAACGTACCAAGGAAGGTGAAACATTTGGAATCATCCCGTACATGATCTGACTAAAGGCTTCCGTGTTGGATGAGCAGTGTGAAATGAATAGGCGGCTCCGCAACATGTGGTCGGATGAACCATGTGAGCGCCCTTTACCATCGCGCATCTGTTGACTGAGGGCTGCAGAGCTGCCGATGTAGCAGGGTGTAGAGTGTCCCTGGAGCTTAGCTGCCAAATGATGGACTTTACATGTCACCTTCTCCCCTGAACTACCCTGACTGCCACCTGTTTCAAGTGATTATGTTTATCAGCTGTAGTGCATTTGTCTCATTAGTTGCCTTATACAGTGCATCCGGAAAGTATTCACAGTGTTTCACTTTTTCCACATTTTGTTATGTTACACCCTTATTCCAAAATTTATTAAAATAATCCAAATTCTACAAACAATACCCCATAAAGACAACGTGAAAGAAGTGTGTTTGAAATCTTAGAAAATTTATTTAAACTAAAAAACAAAGAAATTACACGTTCCAAATTATTATGCAAATTGGATTTAAGTGTCATAAACATTAGATATTTTGTTTTTCAATCAGACACCTGTGATAATTTGTTTGCCAGGTTAGCCTTAGGCTGCGAAGCTGGTTGTGGTGCTGAATCCACCTGTTGTGGCTATAAATCACTGCGTGGGAGATGTCAGTTTCGCTCCCTCAAAACTTGTGATATCTGTGGCATGCTGTGTGACGAAACTGCATATTTTAGTGTGGCCTTTTATTGTGGCACACCTGTGCAATAATCATGCTGTCTAATCAGTATCTTGATATGCCACACCTGTGAGGTGGATGGATTATCTCGGCAAAAGGAGAAGTGCTCACTAAAACAGTTTTAGACAGATTTGTGAGAGAAATAGGCGTTTTGTGTACATAGAAAACGTCCTAGGTCTTTGGAGAGGCAGCTTGCTCCCTCAGCGCGACGTGGACGTCCAGTAGAGTCAGGTGGATGCCGTCGCTAGAGGGAGCTTCGGAGTGGATGTACAGCACGATGGATCCTTGGGCGCCCTGGACGTCCAGTGTAGAGGACGTGGAGGTCCAGTAGGAGACGTGGACGTCCAGTAGAGTCAGGTGGATGCCGTCGCTAGAGGGAGCTTCGGAGTGGATGTACAGCACGATGGATCCTTGGGCGACGTGGACGTCCAGTGCAAGACCTGGACGTCCAGTGTAGAAGACGTGGACGTCCAGTAGAGTCAGGTGGATGCCGTAACTAGAGGGAGCTTCGGAGTGGATGTACAGCACGATGGATCGTGCTGTTCAGCTTGCTGTCTAGCTGGATGCGTGCTGAGTGCTGCTGAGTGATGTTTTGCAGCACGGTAGTGATGAAGTGCGACTCTATTTATTGACTTTGACCTTTTCGAGTAGTTCAGTAAAAATAACTAGCCTATAGCTTTTTAAGAATTTCGTTAATTTGAATCATTAATACCCAGAGCACGCCGATGTTACCCCGGATCCCACCACAAACGAGAAAATGCTCACCATTCAATTGAACAATTATACAAAGTATTTTAGCTCAAATTGGCTGGGTTGTATCAATGTACATCATTTAACGAAAGGTCCACTGGCGGCTGAGTCACCATAATAAATTAATTACATAATTGATTCATGGTAAAATATCAACATATGCTATACATATATGCATTTGCCAACTATAATAAAATAGTACATAATATTGTACATTATTTTATCTAATGCCATAGACAAGCTATTGTTATCTACCAGTTGCCATCCGTCCACCTATAACGCACTTATTGACATAAATTTGGGTGACCTTTCTATTTATTTGGGAGTGCTTCTCTACACTGTGAAAAGTGTTCCGTAAAAACACAGTGAATAGTACTGGTAACAAATATACCAGTACTTTTTCTAGTATTTTATCTACATTTTATTTCAAGACAATAACAGAAAATACTTTATAAACTCTGTAAATGCCAATGAATCTACTGTGTCTATGAAGTATTGTCTGTTATTGTTTTGAAGGAAATGTCTGTAAAATAATTGAAAAAGTACTGGCAACAAATGACCAGTATTTTTTACTTTGTGTATGTCCTCTTTTAACATATTTTTGGCCCCCCAAGCTGGTCTTAAACCAGCTTATGTAAACAAACTTTTTGCTATGCCATTCAACTGGTTATAAACTGGCATATTTAAAGTATTCTAAATGTGATAGAATGTAATTAGATTAGGTTAATGAGTGTGGGTAATCCAAATGTTACATTACTTATTACAATGTTGTTTGAGTAACTGTAATGGATTGTTGGGGTATTTTAAGTACCCCAACCCTGCTTGCTGTTCGATGTGCATGTCAAAGGATATTTCTGTCTTCCTAGTATGACTTTTTTGACAGAACATGTATGACTGATGTGTCTTAAGCTACAATATACTCAGTGGTGATAGAAGAAAACACAGTTCATCTAATTTCACTAAGTAATTTATATTTTAAACTCTGTTCATATAAATCTAAAGATAATGAATACCCTGGGAAGACAATGTGACAACTGTTAAATGTCTCCTCAAATGTCCTTTCATTTAGTTCTGTCCCAATTTGTCTTGTCAAAATGTCTTTTCCAATGTCAAAATAAGTCTAACAAACAATATGTTTTTCATTCTGTTTAATAGAAAATGTGTAATACAAAATGTATTATAACTTAAAAAAATAAAAAATTGGATCAAAACAAAACAAATTAAAATTAAAATAAACTGTGGATGGATGGATGTGAACAGATGTCACCAAAAAAACTAAAACACATTGCAATTGAACCCTATATCATTTCCCTGCTTTCAATGAAAACCTCTGCCATGTATCGGCACATCCCTTGGTGAACCTTAAGGATCTTGATAATGACCTACAAAAAGAAGATACACATGAGAATCCTTAGGCAGTGACATACAAATACTGTAATTGGAGATGTTATCACATTAGGTCATTAGCTTAGTGGTAGAATGCAGGAACAGTTTATTTACCTCAGGAATCATTACATCAAAAAGCAGTTCCATGGTCCGGCTGTCCAAGGTTCCCTTTTCTCCCAGTGCCGTCTCCAGCATTTCAATGAAGTCATCACCCTGTAATTACACATATTCATCTATAAAACATCCATAACATAAATATAGCAACCTTACTAATACTGTAGGGATCCTTAAACATAAATAGATACATTTATAATAAAATAATAAGATACAGGTTTCCCAGAAATCTGAATGCCACGGACTTGTGTCAGCTTCTTTAGATGTAGGGACGTGCCAGGGTGCTTCCACAGGAACATCCTGGGGGATTTAAGAACGCCTGACTCCAAGTCACCAAGAAGCTCCTGTTGGAAGATGTTATTTATCATATCTGAAAACACACACACACACACGCCAAACCCAAAACATACCCTTATTTCTTCCTCCGTGACAAGGCCCTGAACTCCTTTCTCTTGTATTATTCCACGGAGTCTGTGGATAACAGAATTCAAAGCTTACATTTACACCTCAACATTAACTTACTCATCTAAACCTGGCGCAGCCAGAAAAACTAATTATGGGTATTTGTTGCAACCTGGTTTCAACATTCATTTTTCCCATATACTGTGTATCACATCAAACATTTTCTTAAGTATTTATTTTGGTGATTTTGCACTCCATTTTTCTCCCCTCCCAATTGCTATTGTCCAATTCCAACTAACACTGCCTTGTTCGCAGCACTGCAACTCCCTGTACAGATGCAGGATGGTGAAGTGTGCTCACATTGTCCATTCAACCACACGTCGCCCAGCAGCTGATTCTTTTAACACTGCTCATTCAACACGGAAGTCTTTAGTCAGCTCATGTGTTGGAGGATTACGTTCACCAATAACACTTCTGTGGTTGAATTTACAGGCACCGATTTGCACACAAAGAGTCACTGGAGAGAAATGTGGCAAGGTAGATAATCAAATTTTTCTATCCTAAATTCTGGGCAGTGCAATGCTAATGTGCATGCCTCACGTAGGAGGCTCTGTGCAAAGTCGGTGAAGCATCACAGTTAAGTTGTTCTTAATAAATCCAAACAATAATAAAATGGTTCAATATGTCAGTACCTTGCAGGATTAAATATATTTAATTTATTTCCATTTATTTAAATATAGGATTTTGTTGTGGGGGTAACTACGGGTATGTAATGCAAGCTTGAAAACAAGTATAAATTTTTTTAAAGAATACAATGTCAGTCTCATGTTCAATGGAATCAGTCAGCTATCTCCCAGACCTACTAATGACTTTAGTTTTTCATGGTAACAAAATAATATAGTTATTAGAATTAGCTACCTGTCAAAAATCCATAGTTGTGGGTTCTGGCAGCCACAATGAAATGTTGAGGTATGCTTAAGTTCAGCTGGCTGTATACCGGCACATTCAATGTGCAGCCAACCTTTGCAGCTGTCACACTCAATCCACTTGTGTCTGGTGACCTCAGGATGCAATAATCTGAAATAACATCACATATATATGTAATGAGACACTGTTAATGTGAAACAATTTTGATTATTAGCATATCAATTACCTTATCATAACTAGGCACATCATAATTGAGGGTATAATACTTGTTTTTTGTACTGTATAATTTTGGTTGTTCAGACAACTGTAGACAATGTGACTGTCACATATTTGTGTTTAAGCCATTGCAGTTGTTTTCATGTCTTTGACCAGTAGTAACGTACTGTTGGTCCAGTGATCCTTCCTGGAAGACGCAGACATGGATGTTGCTGGACATGCACTGCTGTTTTCTTTTCTTTTTTTCTACCTGTCAAAATTATTTGTGGTCAAATGAACACATGTTATCAATAACACAAAGTAGTCAGGGCATATATCAACAAAATATGTCAGAGTAATGAAGGCTGTCCTTATAATGTTACACATCCAAAAGATTTTGAATAAAAAAAAATTATTATTAAAATGTTGTTAATATGTTATATAAATGAAGAAGGATATACTTTCACATCTGCCACCATCTCTGTGGCATGGTAGAGGCGAAGGTGCTGTAGTTGGTTGTGGCCCAAAACCTCCTCCTTCACATACAGGGACTGCAGTTCCATCTGTGCCATCTGCATTGCAAACCAATATTCATAAAATACCTTGTTTTGTAAACATCTACATTCATTCATTGTGTACTTAGAACTGTAAATAAGACAATGGCTGTCAGGAAAAATGTTTCGTCCAATTATTGTCTCATATTATTACCAACCTTATCAAAATTTAGAAACTTGATTTTACATTCAGTATTACTAAAGTTTTATATCATGGTATTATGTTTTTTGACATATATCAAGAAATACCTTTGTTGATTTTGTTCATAAAATATATTAAAACACAGTTTCTTACCGTAATACCAAACACCCCACAGTTATTGCCGTCATTTTGTTTCCATTGTGCTGGGTATTTCTGTGTCCATTCCCTCAGGTCCCATATTTTGCCAAAGACAAAGCTGATAATTTTTGGTTTTATAAATGACATTTTCTGTATTAGTGCTATTACAGCACTCAAATGTTAGAGCGCTGACGGTTTTGCTAAACAGATTTTTTTTTCCAAGCATGCTTAGAATTTAGTACATTTGTTTATTCAGGCCAAAACATATACCTTTCAGTTGTAATTATGTGTCAAATTAATTTTGAAGACTATAATGATTTCCTATGAATGAGAATGTCATCTATGCATTTACCTTGATGCAGGAGAGGCTCCTGTCCCTAACAGTTCTGTGGGTTCGCCAATCTCGCCACCAGTAAGGGAACATGAAGGATGGGATGACTATTACCTGATCAAAAATTACACACATAGATATAGATAAAAACAGTTCTGTGGGCTCTCCAATCTGACCCACAGTAAGGAACATGGAAGATGAGGTGACTGTTACCTATAGTCATATCTTACATACATACAGTAGATAGAGAAAGAGATAACAACATCCCATTTTCAATGTATATTCACACTTACATTCTGGATGTTTTCAGCAAGCTGTGCTATTCTGGTGTTGAACCCCTGAAGTACACAAAATGTATTGAAAGAGCTGTATCTGAAACATTACTATGTTGGATTTCATTTAGTAAACAATGTAAACCCCATAAAAGCATTTGATTCCATTTCAACTTACATCGTCATTTAACCATGGTGAGGAGGAAGATGTCGATGTGTCGGAAACCACAAGTGCCGGTGGGCAGATGAGCTTAAGGTCCCTTACATTGGCTTGGTTATTCCCTACCATGAGTAGGACTGTTGAATTTGATTGTTCAGCATAAAGCTGTGCAAGTTTTGCCTGAAAGAATTGTAGGTTAGATAACAGACTACAGTTAATATGTTGCATTATGTGTTTTGCATCTTAATCACATTCTATCACAAGTAGTGTTCCATTCGCTTTAGTGTCCTGTGTGAGATAGTGGTAGCATGGGTTCAAATGTACATACATAGGTTTTGGGGTTACAAAGTACAAAATTAACCATGACAAAAACCTTATGTCTATCAACAACCGGGAACATCGCCACTGAGAACAACACTCCATGTTCGTCCTGTGTGATTGTCTCACCACCTGTTGACATAGCCACCTCTACATTCTCCAGCTTCGTTGGGACTGTAAAAGAAAATGCATCATGTACTACTATACACACATTATGTTACTATGTTAAATTGATATTGACTAACAGTTTTATACCTGATCCAGCTAGCCAGAGTCGCCCATCTGGACCAATCTCTAGAGGATCATCAGTCATCCTTTTTATTCCCTCTTCGTACTTTGAATTTACTTTCCTGTTGTGCAGGTGGAAAAGGAGCCTGAGAGTGAACATGAAATCAAGGCCGTAACCAGGATTTAACAAATACCGAGGTCATAAATACCCCCCCCCAAAAAAAGACATTTTAAAAGACAACATATTTATTTTCAATAACAACATTTGTGTTAATTCAACAATAGGTTATGTTTGGGCCATGCTTAATAAAAGGATAATATTCATCACTTCCCAACACCTTAATTATCCATATAATATTAAGCTTAATTGTCAGTGCAGATTAGCTAGCTGCTGCAACTCCC
>JACXGM010038883.1:0-10718 GCA_016801145.1 Umbra pygmaea
AGAGACAGACAGACACACAGACAGACACGCAGACAGACAGACAGGCAGAGACAAGCATTACACGGGACAATGTATGACTGGGTATTGAATAGTTCCAATGTGATGACTAAAAATACTGCCGCTGGACACAAATGACTCTAAGATACAAAGAGAGCCATCACAGAATTTTAATTAGCCGTTCCAAGAATGAAAGATTATGTTCCCAGTTGTCCTTGCATTCTTAATAACATAAAAAAAACTTTGAACAGTTTTCACAGGCACTCTGCCAAAGCACACTAACTACACCCCCCACACATCCCCTCACTGAATTCACTCCTTTCAGGGGCTCTCCCACCCGCCCGCACCCCTCTTAGCCATTTTTTAATTAATCTTCCCGATTCATTTGTACTTTTTGTTAAAATGCCCTGACTGAAATCATTCAATGGGAGGGGAGAAAAGGCATCGAACACAAGCTGAGAAAAGCGAGACGAGGAGAAAAGTATTTCCTTCCTTACTCAAAACTATTCTGAATCCTGTCATTCTACCAACCCAAAACCCACAAGTTCTCAGAAACAATAGCCTCGTCTGTGAGAATTGGCACAGCTTCCCCTATATCTCCCACTTATTAGGCCTCATTCAGCTAGTACAATACAGAGCAGAACACACGCGCCTGCGGTGTACTTGGAAAATACTGTGCAGATTGCTGTGGGGCTTAGAGAGGCCATCTGAGCTGACTTCAGGTGTGGCTTAGAAACATCGACTGGACCTCACAACCCTACAACCTCAGTCCCCAATTGTTTCAACTGCTCTCTCCTTATTCTTTCTGACTGTTTCTTAATCAGTTTTGTTTGTGTCCTTGTCACTACTGGTAGCATGAGGCGGTACCTGCAGCCCATTCAGTTTGCACAGGTAGTCCAGCTCCTCCAGGATGGCACATCCATATGTGCCGCCGCAAGAAGGCTTGCTGTGTCTCACAGGACAGTCTCAAGAGCATGGAGGAGATACCAGGAGACGAGCGTTACACAAGGAGACTTAGACAGGGCAGTAGAGGTGCATCAACCCAGCAGCAGGACAGGTATCTGCTCTTTTGTGCGAGGAGGAACAGGAGGAGCACTGCCAGAGCCCTACAAAATGACCTCCAGCGGGCAACTGGTGTGCATGTTTCTGACCAAACTGCCAGGACCCTGACATCCTCTAGTGGGACCTGTGCTCACAGCCCAGCACCGTGCAGCTCGACTGGCATTCAGCAGAGAACACCAGAATTGGCAGGTTCACCATTGTTGCCCCGTTGACTTCACAGATGAGGGCAGGTTCACATGAGACAGACTTGAAAGAGTCTAGAGATGCCATGGTGAACGCTATAATGCCTGAAACGTAATCCAGCATAACCGGTATGGCGGTGGGTCAGTGATGGTCTAGGGAGGCATATTCTTTGAGGGTCACACAGACATCCACGTGCTAGTCAATGGTGCCCTGACTGGTGTTAAGTACTGTGATGAAATCCTCAGACCCATCATCAGACATTACGCTGATGCAGTGGGCCCAGGGTTCCTCCTGATGCAAGACAATGCCCGGCCTCACCTAGCCAGAGTGTATAGGCAAGAAGGGCCACAGACTGTCCAGGAGCTCAATAATGCCCTGATCCAGGTCTGGGAGGAGATCCCCCAGGACACCATCCACCGTCTCATCACAAGCATGCCCAGACATTGTTGGGAGTGCATACAGGCACATGGGGGCCACACACACTACTGAGTCACATTATGAGTTGCCGTGATGAAATTCAGGAACGTTGGAACAGCCTGTGATTTCAATTGGGTTCTTTAATTTTCAATTGGTTTGACCATTGTTACGTGATTTTGTTCTCAACAAATTACACAATGTACAGTAAAGATCTTTTTTTGAGCAGTGTACTAATAAAATCTCTAATCAACAACACTGCATTACTTATGATTATTTTAGAAAAAATTTACTTCAAAAACTGTTTAAAGCCAAAACATTGTTAACAAATATTGCAGGCATTCTGCAAAAATGCAACTTAATGCTGATTTTTTATTTAGCAATATTTTAAAATATTATTTTAATTTGAATTACATTAAATGGTAACATTTGATACAGACACACAATGTAACAATAACCAAAAAAACACCTCTAGATGCCTAATATTTTTTTTAAATGTTATTAAAATGTTAAAAATGTTAAAATGTAATAAAATGTTATTCTAGCTTTTAGAATTCTAGCTTCTAGACTAGGAATTGTCTCCAAATCAGTGTTTGGATATTTGTCGACAATCGTTATGAAACATAAACTAAGTAACCAACAAGGCAAAACATAAAGCTAGTCATAGCTGGACTGAGTAAAAACAAATGTGTATATTCTCTACCAATCAGTGGGAAAGAAACTGTATCTATACAGGCAGCAGAAGAAACAAATTAATACATTTCTTTCCTATTTAATTTAGCAGCAGCACTGAGCTCATACCATAGAAACTCTGCTTTCTGCAGCCGCTAATGTGTAGAATATGTTTTTTCTGTTATATATTTTAGGAGTGCTAATTGAAATAAGAATACCTATGGAGAAACATATTTTTAATAAACATATCGACAGTAAGGAACACGTTCAATGATAAGTAGAGTCCATTGAGATTTCACACATGCCTTTGTTGAAAGAAAATGGGTTTTTGCCAAGTTCAACTACCCTTTAGTAGGTTTGTGTTTTGTCTTTGCCTTTATAGTGTAGCAAAGCACAACTAAGGATGCCAAAATGTAAATATCCATTTACTGATATCAGGAACAAATTAGTTGTTATGTGTGTAAACACTTGAAAGATAGGACAGCTGAATCCTTGCCAGTTTTGGCTAAAGAATATCCATAAAGAAATAAAAAATGACTCTGCAGCCCATGTAAGGGGCAGTCACAAACTTTCAAGTCTTTTCTGATGACTCATCTCTTCAGCAGGGTCTGTGACTGACTGTGGTCTTGCCCAGTGTGAAGGTTAACGCCAAGGCAGGTGGGCTCTCTCCACTGGGACACCCACTCTCCAATGCGACCACTGGGGCTGAGTCATTGGCTCACTCACAGTCCCTGTGCCCTCCCTCCGAGTGTGCATCACGTAACCTCAGGCTTTCCACCAGACTTGACGTGAGTGGGTTGAGTCACAGATAAGATCTTTCTGTGCGATGGTACAGCGGGAGAAAACTGTGTAGGCAACATTCTGCCTTGTCGCATGGTGGCTGGTGGTCTGTTTGTGTGTCTTTGGTGGCCTGGGGCTTTGCTTGGCAAAGTGGGTGTGTGCAGTGTCTATGCTGCCTTGAACCACATCTAAGATCTGTCCTGAAAGGTGTCATTTTTCCTGTCTAAAGCTTATAAATTCTCTGGTCCTAAGATCTCTCTGTCTCTGTCCAAATTCTACCTGGTCGTGTTTCTGATCTGGATTCTGTCAGAAGACTCCTGATGTTGCTGCCCAAAGCCACCTGGTACAGCTAGAAAAGCAATGACCACCTGAAGCCCAGCTCATCTTTATGTTCTTTACTGAGTTGCAACCTCACCAAGGAATCTTTCAGCCATGGTGCTTAACTATTTTATGACATGCTCTTTAGTGTACTTAGTGGCAACTACTGATGTAAAAATGGTTATATAAAATACATGTGATTCATTTAAAGCCTTTATGTGAATTGGCAGCTTCCTACAGTCCGCTTTATAAAGAGACATGCACTGCCCATTCCAGCTGACAATGTTTCCACTCCGACAGATGCAACACCACTCAGCAAGGCTCTGATTATATAACAGAGGCTTCACCAAAGCCACAGGGCCTCGACTAAGGGCCAGGAACCTCAGGCATGCGTGCGGCTGACTGTCCCTGTTCCTACCAGAACAGACTACTGTGTTATGGGGTTTCACGCATCTACCCTGGGAGAGATAAAGGGAACAAGCCAGGCACAGCACGACAGCTCTGCCAGGGATAAGGAAGTGTGCAGAACCATGATGTTCCAGAAAAAGACACTGTTTTAAAGATCAGTGCCGTAGACACTGAAAACAGGGACTTCTACTGGAACTGTGTAAAGAACAGATGGATCGTTAATGTGCAATGAGGGGACCAACTGGGGTGAGTGGTGAAGTAAAGAACCAGAGGTAAAACAAGCCCATAGAAGGATCATTTGCGGCATGCTGGGATATGAAGTTCTGCACATAGGGAGAGCCTTGTAGTCTGGGGAAACAAAGCCCTGAGGGCTTGGATGTTGTATTGAGTTCCTTTCCCGGTCAAGACATTTGGACAACGCCTGGGGTTCTGGATAACCGGATATTCGAAACACGTGCTATTAAAAGATATTAAAGGCACATTTTTAGCCTGAGCAATAATGCACAAAGAGTGTGTGCCTTTCTCTAACATCTGCTCAATGGATATTTGTGTGACAAGAGCGAGCAGGAGGGGTCAAGCTGGAAGCAGGTTTAGCCATGCCATAGTAGGCTACAGAACTTAAAGCCACTGTCTATCAACTCATAACAGTGCCTTTCTTGGATGGAAAAGCTTGTTAAGTAGGCCATATGCTACGTAAGCACGTGATGCCCAGTGGTACAGAATTAAACAGCCACATGTTGCTTTTTGTATCTAAATAATTTTAGCCTCTGTAACCTTTAGTTCCATAAATGTGTTCCATTTAGTCTTAGTGAACAGTCATCCACTAGCTAAAAGTAAATAATGCACTTTTCCGATCGAGCAAAACACTTGTGCTGCATTGATTGACAATCATAAACAAGAGCACGTGAGGGAGGTCACGTCATAGAAAAACAACTTCAAATCAATTTCAAGGACTTATTTCTTATGCAAACGTTATAGATTAGTATTTTATATGTATTTACAAAAAAGCTTGTTCAGGCCTGTTTATTTCAATGTTATATGTTTGGGGCGCTGATGGCTCAGTGGGTAGGGAGTCAGACTTGCAGTCAGAAGGTTGCAGTTCGATTCCCGACTGAGCCAAATGTCGTTGTGTCCTTGGGCAAGACACTTTACCCTAATTGCACCCAGGTCGTTGCTGTAAATAAGAAATTGTTCTTAGTCAACTTACCTGGTTAAATTAAAAAATTAAATATGTATTTGGATACATTGATACCCACACAAGTGCCTGAATACTAACTTCACCTTGTCAAGCCGCTCTCTAGTGACTCCTTGTATGTACAGTAGGTTGTGCGCGTGTGAAATCAAATGTGGTTGTATAATTAAAGAATGTGAAGGTTCCTATGCGTGAATCAACTGAAGATCTCCATGTGTGATAAGAATCATAAGGCTTGGCTACACATGCTTGGAGGAAGTATGTGATCGATCTTCGACCATCAAGTACCTGGTAAGGAGTTAGAGATGGGGAATTAGACACGACCAATTGGGAGAGGAGAAAAATAGGGATAAGAAAAACAAAATCCATAGGTTTACATCATCAGTGCAGACCATAATAGCCGAGGGTGGCCGTTCATGCTTTGAGGGTCCATGATATGAAAACAATCTGTGGGTATGATAGAGGTGCTTTATTTGATTGATTGTGTGTTTCTAACTATTGGCAATGTTTGAATGACACATATTCTAGATAAATGTTGTTTTTGGAAGGTTCTGTTTCTGTATAGCTGACAAAATGTGAGTAATAGTGAAATGTAAGACCATATCTTTTACTGTGGCAATAATAACAGAACTACTATGGTAGTTCTGTGACAGGACCACGTATTGATGCTAGTTAAATGATCGTCCTTCAATGGTTGTCATCATGATAACCAATCACTCTGTGGTGCTGGGCGAAGGGTGGCTGGATAAAAGGGGAGCCGAGTCATTTCTTTCTCCCATAGAGGTGTATATTACCATGTGAGAGGCCAGAGAAATGGACCTTTAAAGCCACCACGCCAGCGACGAGACATTCTAGTTAAGTGGTGTGGCATGCTTCACACAGAGCCTTGTCCTCCGTGGCCTCGCTACGCTCCGATACTGAAGCAGGATTTTAATGTTTTGGGAAAATAATGCGCGCGTGTGTGTGTGTATGTGCACGTTTGTGTTTTACACACTTTACATGTATGTTTGGGAGGGTCGAGAGTCCTGCTCTAACACGCCGCTGCCTCCATGCAGCGGATTGGTACACGACAGACTAGAATGAAAACAAGTCAAGTGGTTTGTGCGTTCTGTTTGGGAGGTTATCTCCTGTGATATTCGCCGGAAGCTACTGAGTCCCTCTTTGAAGTTTCTGCTGGGTCAGAACACCAGTGTCACGTTTATTTTTATTTTCATCTTTGGCACAGATACATGTGTGCACACGAAGAAAACCATCCAGACAAACACACGCCTGTATATACATTAAGACACGCACATAGGCAAACACGCACGGACGCGTAGACACAACATTTCTTCTATGATTTGAAACGACGTTTTTCCCAGGGCTCCCGGTAAGCTCTCACGAAGCCACATTACAGCAGGTAGATTGATTCTGAATTATTAGCTGTGAGTCGACGTAATGGGAGAGCATTAACACGTAAGAAAATGTGATATCCTCAGCCATCGACTGCTCATTAGGGTTTTAATCGACACGCTTCCAAACTTGCAGAAGGAGCCCTTGCCTTGAATTCTTAATGGTGGCTTTTGAGATGAGATTATACTACAGACCTCACGATAGAAGCCACTGAAGATATTTCACACAGTACTTCCTAAGAGTCATCAGCATGCGAAACGTTTATCAAGTGCCACTGGCCCCACTTTTGTCACACTAAATGGCGGTTTACCAAACGCAACGTTCCCAGCCTCGTGTCTGACTTCCAGTCATCCCCATCCGTTCATACTTCGGTACCATAATTTCAACTAACACAATGACCAAAAACCAATCCACGCTCAAGTGGCGCTGCAAACACCCAGCTAAGGGGCTCTGAAACAGAAAGCATCTCTCCTAAAACGACATCCGGCCTATGAGTTTAATTGTAATGGCTGGACCCTCTATTTTAAGCCCGGCATAAATAATGTATGCAACTCAAAATGGTTTCACCGCCCTGGAGCGCAGTATGTGTGAGGTTAAGATTGAATCTCCTCATTGTCAAACCCACAGTCTGCGAGCTGACAAAGACACTGCAATGGAAAAGATAGAGGAGACAGCAACTGGAATCACACACCAACATTCTTCGACACGCCAGTTAACATTTGTAAAAGAGTATGCGCGTGAAACTGCCTCTTATTAGACAGCGTTGCAGATCAAGTCTTAAGCAAACGGAGAGATGGAAGATAAATAGAGGGAATAGTCTGTGCATTCATGACACCGTTAATCAAGTTTCCCTGAGAACAGCTGCAGCTCAGTGGATGTCTGATTAAATTAAACCAATCAGATGAGAAGTTCTCTGCGTTGCCGTGCAGTAAAGGCCTAATGGCAGCGGCAGACTCGCACACAGACTAAACTACGTAGGCTATCTCCCTGTTACAGAACCCCCGGCTAACCACCAGCAGCAAACGCAGCCTTCCACGCATCAACAAGACAGGCAGCGTCTGAGCGTGTGTTAGGAAAGATGTGAGTACATTTTGAAGGACTATTTTTAAGGTCGTTCAGACAGACGAGCGCAGGGCGCCGATCTGGGCTGTGTAAAAATCACAGCCTCCCATACAGGACACTGGTCTCTCCGGTGTATTGACAAGACTCGTCTGAAGCGCCAGTCTTAACCCACTCCACCGTTGACCTTTACTTCCCTGGAGTTTCTGCCACTTCTGAAGTTGCCATGACAACGCGCCTGCCGTGACAGCTAATGACACCCTTCCACCAGGCCGTGTCAAAGCCGGGGTGTCACGGTGGGAGGAGAGGGAGGGAGGGAGTGGGAGGAGAGGATGGGAGAAGACAGCTGTCTGAGGCTGGGGTAGAGAAGGACCTTTGGCTGCCAGCCCTGCAGCACACATCAGACCCACCACAGACCCACACACACCCTGGACCTGAAGAGAAAGGTCAGCTCAGAGGTCAAACTGACCCCCGTCTCAGCCTCCGAACCACATGCTGCCAGCTGTAAGAAGACGAGGGGGAGAGTTTCCTCAGTCTACTGGTTATGTAACCATGTTCAGTTGGTAGAGTATGACATTGTTCTAATTCTTAAGCTATCTGCAGCTCAATACATTATTGTGCAGCCATCCTGCCAAAATTATTGAACCGATGACCTAATATCTGACAGCCCCGGAGCAAAAACATCCACTCCAAATTTACAATGCCTTATTTGACATTGCCACAGAGTGCTCCTGGATGAACCAGGTCTGCTGTGGGAGTGGTTTTGTTGGCAGGGCCAGTGGCTAATACGTTTGTTGGAGGTCATTCCTTACCCGCAGACAGAAGAAGATCTCCTGAGAGCCATTAGTGATTAATCAATTGGTTTGTCTCCGTGTTCTAGGCTGTAGCTCACTGCTGCACCCTCAACACTACGGTATTGAGACCTCTGTCCTTAAGGCCAGGGCGCAAACAGCTTGCTTTAGTCAATTAACAAATACAATCAATCTATTATTCATTCATTAGGACTAATGTTGAATCCAGGCTTGACAGCACAGCTAGCTAACCTAGCTCCAGACCAGACAGCATGTTTTCATGTAATGATCGACTATCTGTCAATAGTGCAGCGCGCGACAGGCCAGATGTAGTCTGAAACGTGTTAAACCATTGATATGTGATCTTAAGAGTATCTGGATATATGACATGAAGTGTTTGATTGGGGTATGGTATGGAGAAAGCCAAAGTTCAGGACTGCACATAGTGTAGTGGTGTACCAATTAGTGGAGGGTCAGATAGCGCGGGGGGGGCTGCCACGCTCAAGGGCCCCTCCAATTATCCATACCACTGCTCTTCACAACCCCAGCTGCCACACAGCGAACACCCTCCACACATCACTCACCCAATAGGCCAGAAGCTGCTGAGGTAAGGAGAAGCTCATCTAATGTTATCACCAGTGGGAGTTTTCTTTCAGTGACTAGCAGCTTAGCATTGCCAGAACACTGAGTGTGAACTGAGGCACTCCATCAAAATGAATAGCACAAAGTAATGATAATCCCAAGGCAGTTTTAGTGTGCTGATGAGGTGCTGTGGCTGACAGGCTATCATCAGCGTCTCTCTCGCTCTTTCAGATTCAGATTAGCTTTATTAGCATGAATGGCGCGGTCACTGTTGCTAATTCAAAGTGAGATAATGACATCAGCAATACCAGAAAATACATTAATAATTACATAATATACACATAAAAACACATTTTTGGATGGTGTTAATTGCATTTTGATTTCTTCACCGCATGGAACCTCCCGTGTTTAAACATAATTGTTGCTGACCCTTTTAAGTGGCACACAACACTGTAGTGGAACCTAGTCAGATAAATACAGGAGATAGGAATCATGACGTTCAATGAAAACAGACTTTTGACAAGCTGCCTTCACATTGTAATGCTACATCACATGGTGGCTGACTACTCCTTCAAAGCCTGGACTCTTTTCTCAAAATTACCCAGAATGCACCGCATGGCCCCTTGACAACATGAGTAAAGTAACAACTGGCTGTTATTATGATTGTGAAGTCTCCCCTTAATCTCCCTAAAAGTATCTCTGACTCTTTTTAATTAGCCAGTGAGAGTAGGGAGCTGTCCATCTCCTATGGATTACTTCAACATTCACTGTGCACTAAGGAAAACATACAGTCCAGAACGTTAAATCATGAATATATTCCCGGGCATTTATTCACATAACAACAGCAAATCAAATGTGTCCTGAAACATGGATGACGCATGCTGTTTTCCCAACGTAAAGCTGATCCATCTCATTCCTTTGAGTGAGTACATAGATTTGGGAATAACAGTGTTTGTTCTATTCGGAAGGCAGTAAGTTAAACCTACATTCCAAAAGTTTCTTTAGCTGGACAAGCCAATTGAGCTTTTCAGAACAGCGACGTGAGCTGCAGGCTGAAACAAGAAATATTTACCAATCACGGATAATAACAATACACAGAAAAAGTTGCCTACTCGTATAGGGGAGACCAGGGGTAGTTGTAACATTTTCAGATGGCAGTGCCAACCTCAAAAAAATGATATAACAGTACACTGCTCACATTAGGTGCATTCGAATGCTTATTTGTAGTTATTTGGTATGAGCATTTAATATACATAATGCTATATATTTTAGTAATTTGGCAGATGCTCTTATCTAGAGCGACTTACAGTCAGTACAGGGACATCCCCTTGAACCAACGTAGAGTAACCTGCCTTGCTCAAGGAAAAAACATTTGACACAGTCGGGAATTGAACCGACAACCTTCCGACTCACCATAAGTAATAACTTCTAATTTGACAAACAGGTCCTATACTATTGTATATCAGTAGAGTGAGATCATTTTTCTTTATGTCTCTCCTGACTTTACGCAGGGCACGCTGACTAAGCAGTCTCATTGGTCTATTACCTGTACAGGGAGCTTTCTCTATCCCTCTGTCTCTCCCCCTCTATCCCTCTCTCTCTAACCCTCCATCCCTCTCTTAACTGCTGTGTCGTCCTTCTGCTTTCTTCTGGAAAAGCTCCCCAAAGTCACTTTTACAGGCTTTGCTTAAGAAGCAGGTGGTAAGGAGACACTGCAGAGGTCAGACTCACTAATGAAGCAGTCTGTCACTGCTAACGGTTATTAGCACTCGTCATTTCCCTGCTCACCTCACTACCACACACACACACACACACACACACACACACACACACACACACACACACACACACACACACACACACACACA
>JACXGM010038884.1:0-10659 GCA_016801145.1 Umbra pygmaea
GGTGTTCATGGTGTGGTGACAGCCTGGTAACACCAGGTTTCCTGTCATTGGTCTATGCAGGACTGTTTTACAGTAGAAGGTGTTCATGGTGTGGTGACAGCCTGGTAACACCAGGTTTCCTGTCATTGGTCTATGCAGGACTGTTTTACAGTAGAAGGTGTTCATGGTGTGGTGACACCCTGATAACACCAGGTTTCTTGTCATTGGTCTATGCAGGACTGTTTTACAGTAGAAGGTGAGGACCTGAAACATGATTTTGAGAGACTTCAGCTCGCCATGGAAATGGTGGGATTTCTACCTGCCACACGCAAACAGTAAGTACGCACGCACACACGCACGCACTTATCACTAATGCAAACATAAAAAAGACACATTGTCAGAAGGAAATTCCTAACAGACATACGATTTTTAAAGTACACACTTCCGCCTTGCAGGATCTTTTCTCTGTTGTCGGCCATTCTTCACCTGGGGAACATCCGGTACAAGAAGAAGACCTCCCGAGATGACTCTATTGACATCTGCAATCCAGAAGGCTTGCCCATTGTCTCAGAACTTTTGGAGGTAAGCATGTGTTCCTATTGATATGATCCAAAAGGAATAATTTATTCAACAGAAATTAACTAAAAGAACTCATGAAGTCATATATCAAGACCTTTGCGGAAGGCATTGCATCGAGAGTTTACTATAGCAACTAGGGGTGGCACGGTTCATGAAAAACATCCACACCGTTCGGTTCACTTGTCTCGGTTCGGTACATGTGTGCGTCGCACGGTTCGTCGGTACATTGCTAATGTGCACAAACCACTTACTGCAGTTGTTACCAGAAATGACAAGCAGAATGAGAGTGACAAACGAAACACATGGCAGCTGATTGGACAAACACGTCACGTGGGTCTGGCTGCTCCTGAATTTCAAAACTAATGGATAATGGCGTTCTGATTACTCATATTATACAAAAATAGTTCACGAAACGTGTTTGTGCAAACATTTTAAGCGAGAAATAGGCCATACAGTTGCTGAATCGGTCTTCATTTCAGATTGACAAAGGTCAGTTTAAAAGATTTTCGTCAGATTTTGAGATGCCGTGAGCGAAGCCGATTGCTCCTCAACGGTGGAATGTGGAGTGCTGCAAGGACACGTCATGTGTATTTTTGTAAGAGCTACACTGAAGTTGGAAGTTTGATAAATGCAAGTTATTTCAATTGTTATTCTGTAATATTTTAAATTCTGTTTGTGCATGATTACATGTTTTAAATATCTTTTAATACTGTATCCTAAATTGTGGATAATTAAGCTAAATATCATATGCTGGAGTATATTTCTGAAGTGTTAAGATTAAAAGAAAAATAACAGCAAAATCCATACAGAACCAAAAACCGTGACCCTAAAACCATGATACGAACCAAACCGTGGGTTTTGTGAACCGTGCCACCCCTAATAGCGACCAACACTAACATTCTCACATTTATTAAAGTCATAATGTTTTCACATGTATTTGCAATGAAATGCTTCAGGGCATTGTAGACCCTTGACAATTAGTATAAAATCAATTTTCTCTGTCTGGAATTTGGTTTGCATGTACAGAAGTTTAGGCACCCCTGACAATTTCCATGATTTTCATTTATAAATAATTGGGTGTTTGGATCAGCAATATCATTGTGATCTATCAAATAACTGAAGGACACAGTAATATTTTGGTAGTGAAATGAGGTTCTTTGGATAAACAGAAAATGTGCAATATGCATCAAAATGAAATTAGACAGGTGCATACATTTGGGCACCCCAACAGAAATATCACATCAATATTTAGTTGAGCCTCCTTTAGCAGAAATAACAGCCTCTAGATGCTTCCTATAGCCTGTAATGAGTGTCTGGATGAAGGTATTTTGGACCATTCCTCATTGCAAAACATTTCCAGTTATGTGGGATGATTTGAAGCGAGCTGTCCATGCTCGGCAACCATCAAACCGAACTGAACTGGAGATGTTTTGCAAGGAGGAATGAAGTACTCCTTCATGCCTTCTATATGAAAGACACTTTAAAACAACCCTCGTCTGTTATAACATGTGCTTTGTACATTTCAAACATGAGCGTGACACAACAGGTTGTCGAGGGAGGTCATTACCTTTATTTCAGGAGGGGAGGGGGCGTACCATAAATGAAGCTACTTTGCAATGAAAAACAAGGAACACAGACAGGCACTGTTTTATTTGTACGTTTTTATTTTACACTGTGTGCACAATTATTAGACAAGTTGTGTTCTTGATGATTAATTTTATTATTGAACTACAGATGTCATGTGAGGTTTTGACAGACCCAAGGGATTTGTTGTAGAGAGAGAAGTGTAGAGGGCCTAGAACAGAGCCTTAGGGAACACCATAGGAGAGCATCTGTGCAGCAGACAAAGACCCTCTCCATATCGCCTGGTAAGAGTGGCCTGCCAGGTAGGATGCAATCCAGGAGTGTGCAGAACCAGAGATGCCGAGATCTGAGAGGGTGGAAAGTAGGATGTGATGGTTCACAGTGTCGAAGGCTGCAGATAGATCTATAAGAATCTGAACAGACGAGAGTTTGCTTGGGCCTTGTGAAGAGCTTCTGTTACATGGAGTAGAGCAGTCTCAGTAGTGTGGCCCGTCTTGACACCTGACTGGTTGGGGTCGAGGAGATCATCCTGAGAAGGATAACCAGAGAGATGTTAGGACAATGAACACTCAAGTGTTTTGGAAAGAAAAGACAGCAGGGATAACTGTAGTTATTTATATCGGAGCGGTCTAGTGTTGGTTTCTTTAGGAGGGGAGCAACTCTCACTAACTTGAAGTCCAGGGGTCAGGGATGAGTTGATGAGGGAGGTGAGGAATGTGAAGAGGTCTGCAGGGATGGCCTACAGAAGGGACGAGTGAATGTGTTGAACCACAAACCTTGTGGGAGGGGCTTTGGTAGCCTTTCCTGAACCGTATCGCCACAAACCTACGGAAAGGCAGAAGCTACTGTAGCAGCTAAGAGACGTGTCAGTGCAAAGAAACAGCATGTGCTCTACAGCATGTGCTCTACAGCATGTGCTCTACAGCATGTGCTCTACAGCATGTGCCCTACAGCATGTGCTCTACAGGTTAGAGTCAATTTAACATCAACCAGATTAATGATGTCTTTTTAAAAATAAGCTGCACAATAGTATGAATTATGTAATGATATCTACAATTTAATATTGAAATACAAGGAAATACAAGATTACTGTAAGAATACAACCATCAGATAAAGTGTTACAGTAATTCCTCCAAGAGGAGTGCACAATGTTTTGGATCTCACTTTGCTTGGTCTCTTTTGTTGCCGTCTTCTTGCAGGATGTTTATGGGATGGTGAAGGCCAAAGGGTCTTCTTTGGCAATAACTTGGAAGGATTATTAATCACGACTGAGTTCCACCCACTTAATGTTGTGGGACACATTTCCAACCACTAAAAAGAAAATTGAAGTAATTCTTGTGTAGCAGTTTGAGAGAAATTACTCAGAAATGAAACCAGATAATCTCAAACCAGCCCAGGGGGCCTGTGATGTGTTTCTGCTACCCTGGAGTTTCTGTAAAGACTCCTCTTGGGATTGTTAAACCATACCTAGCCTTAAATTATCGGCTGTGAAATTCTGTCATCTGTGTTTTCCATCCAGGTCAAGGAGGAGATGCTGTTTGAAGCCCTGACAACACGGAAGACTGTGACAGTTGGGGAAAGACTGATCGTACCGTACAAACTGGCTGAGGTGAGACCAACTCAACAGCACTTATTACTGGTGGACAGACTACATAAATAGTATGGTAGGTCTTTCTCCTATACCCACACAGATCATCAAATATAGACCCAGTTATGGACCAGCTGACCAATTACGGAAGACTTCTGGATTAACCGAGACTGTAACCCAGAGTAATTTCTGCATTTTTACGGTGTAGACAAGGATATTAAAACTGTCTGGTTGTCCTTTCCAATATTTCGCAATCTATTTAACAAAAGGTTCCTTGTTAACGTCCCAAAGTAAAATCAACTGGAAAAACCTAACACCCAAAAGCAACGAAACCCAAAGTTCTCAAGAGACGTCATCAGATATGCCACCTTACTGCAAGACATATCTTACTATAATGCTCATTCAACATGTAAGGCGAAAGTTGGTACATGAATGGGGTGAATTACACATTTGTCAACAGGCTCCCGACCACATACATAGTCAATCGAAAACGAAGAAAGGATGTAATTGTACCCGAATACTTACTTGTCAATCTCAGGCATAGTCAGATTGCAGCAACCAGGATACAAACTTCGGCCACCAAAGGCCCAGATGTCTCTTGTTTTAAAGGTGAGCTGCTCTGAAGGTTCAGAGGTACACACACATAATTTGTTCTCAGAAATGTTGACAGCAGGCCACAGCAGATGCCATTTAAGGGATTGGGTTAGGGGAAAGTATGTGGAGGGTTACCAGTGTGTGTGCAGTTCTTAGATCGCAACCTACCTCTTGTAATGCAAATGTTTTTGATGTTATGCAATACTTACACGTTAAACAACACTTTGTTATGGTAGTAATTGGTTTTATTCATTTATTTACACTGATTTGTTTTATTTAGTAACTGTTTGGTTTCACTAACCCGATATGCATTCCTCAAATACCAAGAAACTGGTTCTGATAGAGAATGGCCCTGATATCAAAGACAATAGTAGGTTGTGAAATCTCTCACACAATGACATTATAGTTCACCTATGGTGTTTAAACAGTACAGAATCTGGAGCAGGAACAGTATTCATTTTCTCACAGTCCAACTGTTTCAAAAGCCAGGTGAATGATACCCTTGAACTACGCTTGACCTTAGTGTAATAATTGGAAATCTATGGAAACAATACTACTTGTAATTCTTCATACAGATGCAGTGGTGCTCAAACATTTGTGAACCCTTTAGAATGTTCTATATTCCTGCATATATACTGTCTTAAATGCCTCATTAATGCAACTAGCAAACAGCAAATTACATAGCTGAAACTCAATATACAAAGCAAGCAGACATGTTCAAAAGTTTTAGTTGTGTTGTTTGACCAAACATTCAAATGAGGAAGACGCATGATTGAAACGACTTTGACTGTTATATGATTGTTGGTTTCAGACGTTGTTGGTTCCACCATCTCAGAAGCAGCTGACCTGTAGGGATTTTCAGACTGTAGCAATTAGTGCATAGAGGACAGTTCCAGTGAGAAGCATTTCTGTGATTGAAAACCCTTTGTTAATTAGAAAGGACAAAGCTGATTGGCCAGAATCATTCAAGCAGTCAGAAAGGGCACAAATATGCAAATATGCTCTCTTTTGAAAAGTGGTGCGCAATAAAGAAATCTCTGAATGTAGAAATTATTGATTAGATTAGGCAGCAAAAGACCACGCTGGCTTTCACTCTTATCAGATTACATCAGGAAGATGAGGCTAGGTTCAAATCATATCTGCTGGGTTTGAGTTCTATCACCTAAAAGCAGGAAGATGAGGCTAGGTTCAAATCATATCTGCTGGGTTTGACTTCTATCACCTAAAAGCAGGAAGATGAGGCTAGGTTCAAATCATATCTGCTGGGTTTGAGTTCTATCACCTAAAAGCAGGAAGATGAGGCTAGGTTTAAATCATATCTGCTGGGTTTGAGTTCTATCACCTAAAAGCAGGAAGATGAGGCTAGGTTTAAATCATATCTGCTGGGTTTGAGTTCTATCACCTAAAAGCAGGAAGATGAGGCTAGGTTCAAATCATATCTGCTGGGTTTGAGTTCTATCACCTAAAAGCAGGAAGATGAGGCTAGGTTCAAATCATATCTGCTGGGTTTGAGTTCTATCACCTAAAAGCAGGAAGATGAGGCTAGGTTCCACTATTGACACATAGAACTAGTTTTTTAGCTCTGTATCCTAGTAATTGAGATGTTTGCGTTTGTTCGAAGCCTGACATTCTTTTGTGGCGTATTAGAAAGACGAGGAACTGATTTTCATAAGATACATAGATTCTGGAAAGATTGACATTGTGAAGGCATCAAAACAGAACTAATCCAAAGAGGAAGGCCAATAGCAATACAAGAGGCTTCCTCTATGCTAACACCCTTTACCACGTACACAGGTGGTTGTGCTTTACATCTGAACTGAAAAATATCACTATTCATAAATGTAACGCCCCCCCTCACCACAGCAATCTCTAGGACCTCTGGCTCTGTTTATCTGACTTTCTGGCCCCAGCATCTCTTTTCCTCGAAACATCCCCTCATCAGTCCTCATCCGCCCTACCCCAGGCTGTAGCGTCCGAGGTCTGTGTTTACTGAAACCAGGGAGGGGGAAGCATTTAGACCACACCGTTCTAATTCGGTCCCCTGCTCTCTCGGAAAACAAACACACCATGACCGTGTAAATGCAGACGAGACCCAACTGAAAGCCTGAGCAGCCATTGCAAATACTGAAAATAAAGGCCAAGTCTTTGAGTTATAATTACCTATTGGCCATTTGTCCCCAAGTGTCTCTCAGCTGCAAACCAACTTTATAAACTGTATAATAAAAAACACCTCTTATTTATTACTGTATTAACTACACAGTCTTCACTGTTATGGCAGTCGGATGGGTGGGCCATTCTGTAAACAAACTTTGAAACAGTAAAGTTGAACTCATTGTCTCTAGACTATAAACTGATATTTCACCACTTGAAAGCTGACATTCCAGGGACCTTCTTCCTCTAAAAGGATCTTATCCATTTGATGTAGGAATGTTGAATGCTTAAAATCCCTTTGAATAGTAAAAAAAACTTCAGTTGTAGACTATATTCTAGCCATAGAAATAGAATGGATAGAAAGGCCACATAAAAATGGCTGCTGCTCTGACCATTCTGCTACATTGATGTGAATTGGAATGGCCTTTCTATCCATTCTATTTCTATGATTCTAGCAATACAATCCAAAATCCACATTAATCCTTGTCCCTATGCGGGATGTCAAAAATCGAACACATGCTTCCTCCATGCACTTGTTGCCAAGCCATCCAATTCTGATCACACTGCTCAATTAACACGAAAGCCTAAAGTCATTACATATGTGGGACATTTACACATTATTCAACTATTGAACTGTGATTGAATTCACAGGCGCCCAACGTGCACACAAGGAGTTGCACGAGAGCGATGTGTCAAGGTAATTGTGTCTGACTACTTTCCCATATACCCTGTGCAGGGCTGTACCAATTAGCCCCTAGCAAAGCATCTGGGTATGCCTATAATGCCGCAACCAGAATAAGAACCCTAGACATCGTGACGCAGTTGTGCTGCAAGGCAATGGATAAGGCCATACATAGCATTTTGTGTGACGTTTGGTAGTGTGCACCCAAGGCCCAGGTCCTTTGACCAAATTCAGCCTCATACAACTTCTAGCGAAATACAGTGTGTCTGCTGTGAAGTGACCTTGTTTTGTCATGTTTTTCCAGGCAGGCACGGTGAGGGACTCCATGGCCAAGTCTCTGTACAGCGCACTGTTTGACTGGATCGTCTTCCGGATCAACCACGCTTTGCTTAACAACCGTGACCTGGAGGAAAATGCCAAGGTGAGAGCAGCCGAAATGCTTTATTATTGCATGGCTCCCTAAATCAACAATCCTATGCCATATTCTGAATAAATCCTCCCTAAATCAACACTCCTATGCCATATTCTGAATAAATCCTCCCTAAATCAACACTCCTATGCCATATTCTGAATAAATCCTCCCTCCCCAACCAGAAAGTTGATTTTAGTCTATGACGACATTGTGGCAGCCTTCCTGCCATTTGCATATTAACATTAGTGTATTTCTATATTACAATTTTGCAGTGGTTTTGATTTAACATCTTCAACCTTGTAAGTTGTTTGCCTTTATTTAGGCATAGCTGTTCGTTTCTTAGAAAGCTATCGGTCTAAATTTTTAAGAACGGTTATTATCGAGCAAGTTTCAGTGAAAATAGATATTGTGATTTAAGGTTTCACCTCGTCTGTCTGCCTCGTAGATCTTGTCCATTGGAGTGCTGGACATTTTTGGCTTTGAGGACTATGAAAACAACAGCTTTGAGCAGTTCTGCATCAACTTTGCCAACGAGAGGCTCCAACACTACTTCAACCAACATATTTTCAAGCTGGAGCAGGTAAAACATTTGACATTCCAGAACCTTCCAGGATGAAATTTACATGTACGCTTTCATGGGGATCTTCGTAAGCAGTTAGGCACAATGGGTTCTGGTGTATGGCCAATTGAATGGCTGTTGTTACGCAGGTCATAGTACCTGGATAAAAATCTCCTGATTCCCCATGTCATACAACTTTGTCACACCTACGGCATATGGTCTTAGTATCTACCACAGTGTTTAGTTTATTAGCATTCAGTGTTCAGATCACTGGATTTAAAATTGTGTATTTTAAACCCGTGTTTTGATTTCCACGGGACATCACCTAACTTTACAGTTAAAATTGCATCGTTAATGCAGTAGACCACTTTGTGAGTTTGCGGTACAGTAGAAATACCATAGCTACATGCAGTATTCATGCACTCTGCAATGGGTTGTGTGTACAAGAACATCTCTTGTATTGGCCATGGATCGTACTCCATTGGGCATTATTGCTTAAATATACAATGAGTAGCCCTTTGCAGACAGAAACTGACTCCTCCAATGGGTTTTGCAGGGTTGTTACTGGCCTGACTACCACATGACTCAGCTCAACCAGGGAACTATGCCCTATGATGGATGTGTGTTTGCGTTAATGGGCTGGATTGGCTGGCTAGTTTCGGTCTTAGTTCACTTTGTAGATACACATCATGTTGAACCAAGATTTACTAAATACACTTGTCTACTGGGACATACCGTGACTACAAACAAAGTTTCTTTATAATGCTTCTCTCCAATGACATGCTGAATGTGCTTAGTGTGGCTTTTTGTATAAAGACATCCTTCAGAATGTCACAGCCTGCATTAGGCAGTATGTCAAGCATGTGCCACGGCTTTTGAACATGGCCCTGAAATGCCCAAGAAACCGTGTGAAGTTGACTTCTAAGAGGGATTGTTTGCTTCAAGCTTTGGTCAGGTTAGGTCACTGCGTCATGGTACTAATAAGTCAGCTTTTCATGGATTTCCTGTGTTAAGAAGTGCAGTTCTAAACAGAACAAATTTCTTATGTAATGAATGGCCGCAGTAGGACCTTCAAAGCAAAGCAAGGACTAGCTCTGACCGAAGGTGAACTGTCAGAGCTGAAGACACAAGACAGTCACAGGCAACCAAAAGCTGCCTGTCATAATCAAACAGCCATTTCAGGTACCTACCCTGCTGTTGTGAAGATCATTTGACATGGTAAATTCTAATTCTTAATCATTGTTCAGAGTCATCCCAGCTAAAGACGTCTTGGTGGAGGCACTGTTATTAGAGATGTACAACCCCAATTCTGAAAAAGTTGGCACAGTATGGAAAATGCAAAAGAAAAAGAAAAGTCATTTGAAAATGCAATTTACACTGTAATGTTTAGGTTACAGTGTTTAGGTGTGTTTAGGTTATTGAGGTAAGGGTAGGGTCAGATCGCTCAGTGGTTAGCGAGTCAGACTTTATCGAATCTGCCAAATTTTGTTGTGTCCTTGGGCAAGGCACTTATCCCTACAGTAAGTAGCTACAGGGGATGTCCCTGCAATTATTTTAAGTTGCTCTTGATGAATTACTATAATTGAAAATAAAAGAATTGGTCAGGGAAAATCATTTTTTCTTGGTACTCAGTTGATATTGGTTAAACTGGAGCATGATCGTGTGCTGGTTCTGTAGACAGCTGAGGGAAGGCTTCATTCAGATGGCAGCATGTCTCTCACGCAACTGTCTTATCAGCTAGTGAAAGTTATCAGTGCTGCAAAGGCAAACACAAACAACTACTGACTATCTTAATTACATCCTACAGTTTAATATGGTTCAGTCACTGAGAGGATCATGGGGCATACCCTTGTATACAGAGCTAACGGACACACTGGCCCTTGATGTTAGGGTAGCACTAACTCTCTGCCTTCCCTGTAGAGCACAGAATCTCTCAAAGTCACTGGTTAGGAAAAATATAACTTGGATTTGTACTGTAGCATTGTGGGTCATACTAAAAAACTGTTCTAATACTTTTCTTTGCCATGAAAATAAACTTAATAGCCCCCCCCCCAAAAAATACACTGCATTTCAGCCATGCCACAAAAGGATCAGCAGCCATCATGTCAGATGAGAGTGTTGAAAAGGACAAGGCTGGAGATCACTCTGTCATGCTAATTGAGTTAGAATTAGGGATGGGCATGGATAATCGACGATCGACAATTGATCATTAAGAATTTCGTCGATCACGTTCAATTGTTATCGATTAAACTAATGCAGGTTGCGTATACATTTTTTTTAAGCAATTAAATTAATTTCGCTGTGACAGCAATTAAACATTTTACCACCCGATGGCAATACTCAGTTACCTGCAAGTTTCCGTTTTGATTTCAAAAGTAATCATGACGAGGAATCAGGTTCCCCGGGCAGAGTATGTGAGTGCTATCGGCCCAGAAGGCTCATGCTCAATATCGCTCCAGTAGGCTACCGCTCCAGTCGCGCTCACTTCACAAGGTCGGGACATGCCCAGCCTAATGAGCCTCTACGTGTGT
>JACXGM010038885.1:0-10748 GCA_016801145.1 Umbra pygmaea
GTGTCAAATACTCCACACTGTAGCCAGTGTCAAATACTCCACACTGTAGCCGGTGTCAAATACTCCACACTGTAGCCGGTGTCAAATACTCCACACTGTAGCCGGTGTCAAATACTCCACACTGTAGCCAGTGTCAAATACTCCACACTGTAGCCAGTGTCAAATACTCCACACTGTAGCCAGTGTCAAATACTCCACACTGTAGCCAGTGTCAAATACTCCACACTGTACAGTGAGGGGGAAAAAATTATTTCATCCCCTGCGGATTTTGTAAGTTTTTGTTGTTATTCTGTCTCACTGTAAATAAACTTACCATTAAAATTATCGACTGATCATTTGTTTGTAATTGGGCAAAATGTATAAAAATAGGGAGGGGATCAAATGTTTTTTTTACCTCACTGTAGCTGGTGTTTAAATGCACACTGTAGCTGGTGTTTAAATGCACACTGTAGCTGGTGTTTAAATGCACACTGTAGCTGGTGTTTAAATGCACACTGTAGCTGGTGTTTAAATGCACACTGTAGCTGGTGTTTAAATGCACACTGTAGCTGGTGTTTAAATGCACACTGTAGCTGGTGTTAAAATGCACACTGTAGCTGGTGTTAACAATGCACACTGTAGCTGGTGTTAACAATGCACACTGTAGCTGGTGTTAAAAATGCACACTGTAGCTGGTGTTAAAAATGCACATTGTAGCTCAGTGGTCTCAACTGGTTCCACAGAGAGCCTAGTGTATGCTGGATTTTGGTGTTTCCTTTCAATTAGAGCCCAATTAAAACCTAGACTGCCAGGTGAGAGGAGATCAATAACCAATTAGTGAGCAATCAAGTCAGGTAAAAGGTAGAAGCAAAGACCTGCATACACTAGGCCCTATCTGGAGTCAGTTTGAGACCCCTGCTGTAGATATTGTCAGATGCTGCACACTAGCTGGTGTCAGATGTGGGAAGTCTTTTTAGGACCCTTAACGTTTGAATGCTGTGCTCTTTTAGGCCGGGGGATCTACTCCAACATGCTGGGGTTCCTGGGAGGCGTCTCCTGGGCAATGCTCGTGGCCAGGACCTGTCAGCTGTACCCCAACGCTGTGGCCGCCACGCTCGTCCACAAGTTCTTCCTCGTCTTCTCCAAATGGTGGGCAAAGGGACTCATCCAGTACACAGACGAGGACTGCTACACTCTGTGTACCCTGTTCCTAGATTAACACAGACGAGGCACTCTGCACTCTGTGTACCCTGTTCCTAGATTAACACAGACGAGGCACTCTGCACTCTGTGTACCCTGTTCCTAGATTAACACAGACGAGGCACTCTGCACTCTGTATACCCTGTTCCAAGATTAACACAGACGAGGCACTCTGCACTCTGTATACCCTGTTCCTAGATTAACACAGACGAGGCACTCTGTATACCCTGTTCCTAGATTAACACAGACGAGGCACTCTGCACTCTGTATACCCTGTTCCTAGATTAACACAGACGAGGCACTCTGCACTCTGTATACCCTGTTCCTAGATTAACACAGACGAGGCACTCTGTATACCCTGTTCCTAGATTAGCAATTCATTTTGAGACTGTGAATATGCCCACTTTGGGGCTTTTTGTTTAAACTCTTAAGTGTGTAATGTTTAGATTTTATAGTAGACAAAACATATATTCTAGTTTGAGAAACAATTGTTTCACTAATCTATTTTTTTTCTTCATTCTGAAGGGAGTGGCCAAATCCTGTGCTTTTGAAACAACCGGAAGACAGTAATTTGAACCTGCCAGTGTGGGACCCTAGAGTGAGTGTATACCTGAAAGATTAAGATAAACTATATGTTGTAATGTTTACATTCTATTTTCTTCTAAATGTGAAGTCAGTGCCAATTGAAGTTATTACAAAAGGTTCACATTGTAGGCTGGTTTTGGACATTGTAATAATTAGATTAGCAACCCAAGTGCATTGTTCTACCCCCTTAACTCCAGATCGTGTATGTAGTCTACTGCATGTAGCCATGCTAATTTAGATGCTGCCTTAGCCTTGTCCAAATGTAAGTAAGACGATCTGAGTGAGCACATGATAAAATTAAGCAATTGCTTACTTTATTCTACTTTATGGAATGATTGAGTCATCAGTTTTGTTTTGTTGGTTTTTAGGTTAGGTCTTCCATCTGTGTAATGTAGAACGTCCTACTCTTTATTTGAATGGAGCCTAATTGAATTGCAAGCCTAATAATTGCAGTATGCAGTTTTGCATCGCGTGTTGCGTGTGATTTCAATAAATCGGCGTGTGTTTGTGGAAGTACTACCATTTATTCTCCACTTTTTTTAAACCGAAAGCTGCAGCTCAGTCCTGTATAGTTGCGTAATTACCACAAACCTTCAATGCTACTCATGGAATGTCTCCCCCATGTGGAGGTTATGTGAACTACCTCAACATTATTTATTCAAGACCTAACATCCCCTTCAAGTTGCACACACGTTTTTCTTCCTGTTTTTATATGGTAAGAGTCCCCATGCTATATAGTGATTGATTTCTCACAGAACATTTAACAAACTGTAGGTGTTTTGCAACCAGGAAACGATTTCTAAATTGGCAGCTTCCTCCTGTCTGAACATCATTACGGCTGCATTATTTGGTCAAAAAGTCATGTTGCTATTATTGTGGACAACATTGCTATTTTCGGTTGTTATAGAGTAAACAAATGGTATGAGTCTACGTTTTTGGTTATCAAGGAAAATCCACAGATCACTGATGAATTTGAAACGTAATTCTCAACTCAAACATACAATCTTAAATTATATTGTTTTCAAAGTAACTTAATATTTTACATAATTTAATAAATAACAAACAAAATCTGTTTTTCTGAATAAAGGCATTTCTGCTTTTCTCAATAGTAGATGTAAATATATAGAACAAATGAGACAATGTAACTTCTGGTTTCACACAGGCTTAATGGGCTAAAAGCTCTTGTTGCTTGTATGCACAGATCTTTCTGTACTAGTTTCCACAGCTGAGGGAAGTTCATTTTGTGGGACTTCCACCATTTCAGGGGATCTTTTCCGTGGTCTACACAGGGCATGTAAATGTTGAGATCAGCAACCACTTCTCTAAATTGTACCACAGGATCAAATGGGCTGTGCGTGGGCCTGCGTGCGTGCGTGTGTGTGTGTAGAAACTGGCCAATTTTTTTTGGCTTTAACTGCAAGTGGGTTCTTCACGTCCAGGCTATGTTTCTCCATCGCTGCGCTGCTTTGTAGTACTGGATGCTGCTGATGAATTTCCCCAAAATTACACAGTTTAAAATCTGTTACATTGAATTATTAACAGCTAAGTAAACATTGTTAGTGTGTGTGCTTTCACACACCATTAACTCAGAGATCACTTGTTTCTTTATGGTCTGGGCCTTTTCTGCGCAGATGTATTGTGTTCGAAACCTTGGGTCTAGGAATGTTGTCATGTACATCAGATACTCTCCAAACGTCTGCGTTCTAAAAAAAACTAAACATGGATGTACTACTTGCTGCTCTTGAATGCAGGAAATATGCTGTTAGTGCTATTTTAAAAATTGGCATGCATGGCTCAGTCTTTGCTAATGATTATGCATTTTAGGCGGTGATTGTGTGTGCAACGAAGCACCTCATATTGCAGGGAAGGAATATCCCATATAAATGACTTGTATTTTTTTAAATGGCAATAAATACAGTTGTACAGCTTTTATAAGCTGGTCTCTGAAAGAGGAAGTCAACTCATTCTCATCAATGCGAAAGTTTATCCTTAGTACTGGAAAACCGCTACATCTCCATTGAAACATTTACATGAGTCGTATTTTCCAGTTACTTGGTATTGTTCTTCCAATCGTTACATGTTTGAGCAATACAACTGTTTCTTATCTATATACTGCTTTGTACAGTAGGCTACTATTCCCTCTCTGGCACTTTAAGAAAACAACTATGGCTATCTATGGCTAATCTGTAAAGCGTTGCACAGCATCACGCTCTTAAATGTGGAAGAAGTATCAGCTTGGAGCATCGGGCCTTTTTCTATTGTACCTTTTTCAGTTGAACGGCTAAAAAAAGCCATTTGTGATTTGCATATATTACATACTACTAGACGGTTGGGACTTTGTTTAAAATACTCCCATAATTTGAAGCCCTTGGGTGAGATGTTTTAGCTGCAGGACCAGGTTGATCGTCACGTTCAGACATCATACTACTATAATAATATTACCGTTGACTAATGGACGGATCGACCCTTTCTGCCCCCCTCAGGTGAACCCATCAGACCGGTACCACCTGATGCCAATCATCACTCCTGCCTACCCCCAGCAGAACTCCACTTATAACGTCTCCACCTCTACGCGCACCATCATGAGTGAGGAGTTCAAATACGGTGGGTACCTGACCCTTGACCTCAACAACACTATGACCCAAGAGTTACACAACTTCATTACTGACCCTTGACCTCCACACACCAGTATGACGCAGGAGTTACACGACACTTTGGTACTGACCTTGCCATTTCCTCACACCAGTTTTACAGGGAAGTTAAGAAATTTGGTTAGCGGACTGTTCAAGTCCACATATTTCAACATACTGTATATTAGAGTGTATATTAAAGATTATATATTTATATTTGTCTTGTTTTCGCATATGTAAAAAATAACCAAAAAGTGTTATTTATTTTAACAAATAAACGCACACAAGGACATTGGCGTAGAATGTTTTACAAATATTGATGAGTTTGTAATAATGTAATGCTCAATCATAACAATTGTGCTAAGTTTGAAAACTCTAAGCTCCATCACGTATACCAGAGGTTTAGTCTTGTTGGCATGTGTGGCCCAATCCTACGCACCTGTCCAATCAATAAGAGGTGTGCAAAACGTTTTTCTTCTATGGCATGTGTGGCCCTGACATGAGTTTCTTAAAACGTGAAGTGGGTTGAACATGAATACATAAATTATAAAAAATTCCATAACATACAAGCTTAAACCCAGGTTTAGGTGTCAAGGCCCGCAGGTGGAGCACCACCTCTCAAACTTAACTGATGGTGGGTCGTCTCCCATTGAACTGGTAAACAACCTCTCCCTCAATTTCAAGAGAAACAAATAGCTGATTGTGGACTAGAATCCTCATCAGTGGCGACACCTTTGACAGGGTCACGGACCTCAAGCTCCTGGGAGTCCACAACTCTGAGAGGCTGGACTGGTCATTCCACACATCCAACATGGTGAAGAAACCATGGCAGTGTCTGTACCATCTCAGGAGGCTGGAGAAATTGAGCCTGTCCCAAAGAGCTCTCACCTAATTTCCATCAAATCCCTTGCTCTTACACTCAAATAGCCACTGATCGCACTTGGATTTGCTCTGCTTATGCTCGTATATTCTAGAACACTTAAAAGACAAAGAGATTATCATGCCTATTATCTTGTGCTCGTATATTCTAGAACACTTAAAAGACAAGGAGATTATCATGCCTATTATCTTGTGCTCGTATATTCTAGAACACTTAAAAGACAAAGAGATTATCATGCCTATTATCTTGTGCTCGTATATTCTAGAACACTTAAAAGACAAAGAGATTATCATGCCTATTATCTTGTGCTCGTATATTCTAGAACACTTAAAAGACAAAGAGATTATCATGCCTATTATCTTGTGCTCGTATATTCTAGAACACTTGAAAGCCATTTCATGATATGCTAATTCTTTGAGATAGGAATTTTGGGTTTTCATGAGCTGTATGCCAAAATCATCAGTATTAAAACAATAAATGACCTGAAATATTTCAGTTGGTGTGCAATGAATCAAAAATATATGAAAGTTTAATTTTTATCATTACATTATGGAATATAATTAACTTTATCACAATATGCTAATTTCTTGAGAAGGACCTGTATGTATGTATGTATGTATGTATGTATGTATAAATATAGATAGATATAGATATGTGTATGTATACACACACACACACACACACACACACACACACACACACACACACACACACACACATACATATCTCTCTCTCTCTATCTATCTCTCTGGCATTTTTATGTCAAGTAAAGTACATATAAAAAATGCTTTTGAAGGCAGGATTATCCGTGGAGTTTGAGGACCCAACCTCAAGGGATGTTGTAGAGTAAAACAAATGCCTCCTCGATGGGGCAGGGATCATTTCAGTGGTCAATCCTAAACCTGGAATTCAATTGGTTGGTGAATTTTGACAGGGTTGTAACACACTCTGAGAGCGCAGGAAAAATCTGAGAGCAGATTCGCAAGCACACCGAAGCAGCCTGAGTGCGAGGAGAAGGTTTGAAGCTGAGAGCAGGAAATTTGTCCAAGCAACAACATATCTGAATGCAAGCACAAAGTTTGAGCAAATCCATGCACAAGCAGTGGCTATTTGAGTATGAGAGCAAGGTATTGGGGGACATTATTACAAAATCTAAATGAAATATTAAGTAAATGCTCTCAAATTTAAAGGACGTGCTCTTGAATAAATTTAGGAATAAAACTCCATTTACAAGCAATTAGATCTGTCCTGTACAAGTGGCAAATAAATCTTCAACTTAAAGGCTGTTGAGGACTGTAACTAGAGGTGGGTTTTTACATGTGCTAATGTCTAATGCCAAAACATGCAAGGAAATGACATCTACGTCTACACAGCTATGTTTTGTCTATAAATACACCGCATGCAGGAATAATGTATTCAAGCATCATGTATGAACATATCATGCTCCAAAACGAATTCAATATATTGCCCAGCTCTACAAAAGAAACTGACCATTGATCTCCTAACACCAATATGAACAAGGACTTAAAGGGTTAACAAACACCTGACACGTATACCTTCATATAACTAATAGCTTCTTTAATTGTTTTTAGTAGAAAAGAAAACAAAATCGCCTCAAACTGTTTTACGACATTGCTCCAGCTGACCCTACTGCCCTGACTCCTGGCTGGTAAAGACATGTTTTTTTCATGTTCATCCATGCCAGGCCATGGTGCTGTTTTTCCAACTAGGACATCAAAAGAGAGGGCAAGCTCACCTGTCAGCCTGTATCAATTGTCTGCCCTGCCCCTCGGTCTCAATTTATATCACTCATCTGGCAGTTTTCATTGCCAATATGTTGACTAAGTCCAGTCATCACTGTGTTACCTCAACTGAGCACTTTAAATACTATTGTCTTTCTAAAAACAGACCACCCATTTTAAATAAAGAAGACTGAATCTGAAAGAAATTAGCAATCATTGGACAAAAGTTAAACAAAAAGACAGTGCTCTGATTTTCCTAAAGAAAAGATTGTATCAACAACGACCTCTGAACTGAGATGTCTGTGGGTCACAAAGAGAGGTTTGAGAAGCGTTGGTCCAGACCATGATTTGTTTTTACATGCAGCTACGAACCTAAAGACGCAACCCTTGTCAATGTTCTCCAAAGGTCTCAGTGTCACAGACGACATCCTGCAGGGGAAAGCAGAGTGGTCCAAACTGTTTGAGCCACCCAACTTTTTCCAGAAATACAAGTACGTATTTATTGATATGAACTGGTTTTCATTGATTTGAAATGTTGAAAGACAAACTGTTAAAGTGCTTTGGTTTTTAATTTACAGGCACTATATTGTTCTTACTGCCAGTGCATCTACAGAAGAAAACCACTTAGAATGGTAAGAGTGTGTTATTAAATGTTTATATCCTGCAGCTGAGTTTTACACTATCCCAGGATGAGGTGTTTTATTTGTAAGTGCCAAGAGTTTGATGAATTTGTCTCATTTTCTCTCTGTTAATCTCCAAAGTAAGTAGTAATTGTACAAAACTGTGCTAGTTTGTTTAGCTCAAAGTTTACAACAACAACTAGCTTCGCAAACTCACTGTCCATTGGACCTGCTGTGGTTTCCTCCGTAGGATTGGTCTGGTGGAGTCTAAGATCCGTGTTTTGGTGGGGAACCTGGAGAGAAATGAGTACATAACTCTGGCACACGTCAACCCCCAATCTTTTCCTGGGAACAAGGAGAGCCCGAACGAGTGAGTGTGAAACCAGATATTGTTCATTAGCAAACCAGAAATACTGATTATGCTTCAGAATAAGACTGGCCACAGGTCCCAATATTATCCCATTCAGCACAAATACCGTGGCATTAAACACAGCTGTCGCTCTTGTAATTTATTTTGCCCGACTCTGCTGGTAAGGCTGCTTTAATGTAGTGGACAGATGAGGTTGGTGGTGTTTGTTGCCGTTTCCTTGTTTACTCAAGTAATATTTTAGGGCCCTATAGTGTTATTTTTTGGTCAATTCAGTAATTCTTTTCCTAAATTCAGAGATTTGAGATGCGGTTACTGTACCACCAGGGTATGTGGATTACAGTCCTATAGCGAAGTGTTGCATGTCAGCCATTTAGTTTTTTTCGCCCGCCCTACACTGAATGAATATTTGGACAAAGACTAACTGCACCTGAATGTAAATTTAGAAATGTTTTTGTAACATAGTTTGCACGTGCATTGCCCCATAGGATACATTGTCTTTCCATACGAGCAAAACAATGGTTTCTTACCATGTAGACGGAAGGTTGTTTCACATTGTGAATAGGTATGTCATGTTATTTTGGCTGAGGTGAATAATAATAACAGGCACTAAATGGCGTTCAGCAATATTAGAGTCTAGTTGTGTCTGTAGACTAAGCTGGAGCATTTTCCCATGATGATTCATCACCACCACTCACCATTGTAGGTCTAGTTCTGTCTCATGTAACTCTCACAAAGTTGAAGAAGTGCCAACCGTGATTACAATATCACTTATGATGTGTGCAAAAGCTCTGAATAGCCAAAAAATAATTATCATTCAAGATACTTTCAGCATCCTACCTAATTTATTTTTAAATTAATATTTTATGTATTCGGGTGCGTAGCATATGGTATGGGTATGAATGCGTGTACCATATTGATATGGACATTCCCAGGTGTTCGCTAACTTTTTCCAGCTAGCACATCAGGGTCATCTGGAACGTCCCTTCACATCTGTCAGACATTTATTATAGTTGCATTTTTAGAAACATTTTGAGAGTTATGTGGTATTTGTGGAGTTTCATGCCATGAAAACAGAACTTGTTTTTTTTTCAGTGACCAGCTTATAAAAGCTGTATGTCTAGATATTCAAAAAACTAAAACTTGAAAAAGTTAATTAGATGGGGCTGATGTAGCGATCATTGTCCCATCAACCCTGGCCTTAGAAGCCAGTTCCACTTGTTTTTTCACTGCAATCCTGTAATCTGGGACATATTTTTACCAGGTACACAAGTGGGTGCAATTAATGACCAGGTAGAACAGAAAACCAGCACGCTCCCTGTAGAGTAAGAGTTGAATACCCACAATGCAGTGCCTCTTGAACAGGAACTGTGTTGTGCTTCCACAGTTTTTGTCAATGAGCATGCAGCAGTATGTTTTACATGGAAATTATCCATTTAAAATTGTTATTGTGTTTTACTAAAAAGCATTGCATACTCAAGGGCAGGGCTGTCCAACCCAGTTACTGGAATCAAAATTCCACAGATGGCATTTATAGAAAGTTAGTGAAATTGTACATCTAAATTCCAGTGATCACATAAGTGTGCCCAGCTGATACGTTGTGTTCTTACAGGAACGAGTTTGTCTCCATGTGGTTCATTGGGATTAGCTTCAAAAAGGTGGAGAACGCAGAAAGTGTGAACATCGACCTCACCTATGACATCCAGTCCTTCACAGACACAGGTGATGAAATGCATCACACACAATGCTCACCTCGTCACTGTTCTGCTCACCGTCCTGATACTTCCTCAGAGTTCAACCGTCTCAAAACAAAGAAAGTGTTTAGATTATTTGGATATGTCAACATGGGCTAGAATTAATAGCATTTTGGAACTTTCACGCCTCTGGCTGAGACTTGATAAGATTGCTGTATTTGTAATGTTAATTATTCATAGTTAATCAGATCTGTTCCATCAGCCTCCTTATATAAACATGTTTACGGTCATGTGAAACCATTGATGCATGCAGTTAATATATTTGTCATTGCCACACACCTGGCCTGAACATATTTTTTAAACGTTGCAGTACGTGCGTCTTACGGTTCCAGACACCTGGTCGCACATGCATACTGGTCTTTAACATCGGTTCCTCACTTATTTTGTATAGACTCCAAAACAAATCTTCAGCTTACAACACAACATTGTAGACCCTGAAACTCACCTGTCCAGGTGACATTGTAGACCCTGAAACTCACCTGTCCAGGTGACATTGTAAACCCTGAAACTCACCTGTCCAGGTGACATTGTAGACCCTGATAAGGCACCTGGTTCAACTCATTGAGCTTGATAACGAGTTGACCAGTTAGATCTGTCTAGGAGAACAAAAAATGTTTATTTTTAGATAGAAGGGGGTACTGTTGCTGCCCAAAATGACTCAATATCCCATGATCCCTTGCTGCAGTGTACAGACAGGCCAACAACATCAACATGCTGAAGGATGGGATGAAGATTGAGGCAACTCACGTGAAGAAGAAGCAGCTTCATCAGTACCTGCCTGCTGAGATGGTGCAGAAGAAGAAGAGGGTAAGGTGGCCTTCTAAACCACTGGCTCACTGTTCAGTAGTCTCACTTCAGGATGATCTCAGTGTTCTGTTAGCCTTCTAAACCACTGGCTCACTGTTCAGTAGTCTCACTTCAGGATGATCTCAGTGTTCTGTTAGCCTTCTAAACCACTGGCTCCACATTCAGTAGTCTCACTTCAGGATGA
>JACXGM010038886.1:0-10719 GCA_016801145.1 Umbra pygmaea
CCATAATCAATGACATGCAGAAAAGGATTAAACACAGAAGCAGAGGCATGCATATAGATGGTGTTTCCATAATCAATGACATGCAGAAAATGATTAAACACAGAAGCAGAGGCATGCATATAGATGGTGTCTCCATAATCAATGACATGCAGAAAAGGATTAAACACAGAAGCAGAGGCATGCATATAGATGGTGTCTCCATAATCAATGACATGCAGAAAAGGATTAAACACAGAAGCAGAGGCATGCATATAGATGGTGTCTCCATAATCAATGACATGCAGAAAAGGATTAAACTTAGAAGCAGAGGCATGCATATAGATCGTGTCTCCATAATCAATGACATGCAGAAAAGGATTAAACACAGAACCAGAGGCATGCATAAAGATGGTGTCTCTATAATCAATGACATGTAGAAAAGGATTAAACACAGAAGCAGAAGCATGCATATAGATGGTGTTTCCATAATCAATGACATGCAGAAAAGTAGATCAAACAATTTTCTTTCTATTATTTAGTGTCAAACAAGGCTTATTTCTAAAAAAGAAACCAACTTTTTTGACCAACTCATTGACATGCATATTAAAGTAGAACATATAATCAATCCAGATGCCCAAATATTTTATATTTATTTTTATATTAAAGGCAGACTGGAGCTCAGAAAGGGCATGGTCAGCCATGGTCAGGGCATGGTGTATCAACTCAGAGTTAGGAAAAGAAGATAGCTACCCAGATCAGCTTGGTAGTTATTCATTTTCTGCACAATGAAGCACACAGCAATGCTTTCTGCATGCTGCAAAGTAAGTTCTGCTGTCAATTATATAATATATTGTATTTTACCACAAATTCTAGATTGTTTACTACTATTTAAAAGTTCAACAGGATAACAGATGATCTTCACCCATTATTCTTTACAGCAGCCATCACCAATTAGTGGACTCCGGGTCCAAACAACGACATGGTTCTCTCCTGACCACAACACATTTCTCATAAATTAATATAATTGTCAGAGCTTCTCGCTTTCTTTTAAGCCAGCTCAGGGGAGATGTAAGGGTCCTTGTTGTAGTTCAGACACATGCATCATTTAAATCAAAGCAATTGTTTACAGTGCATGCAGACCAATAAAGAAGGTTGTTGTCAGCAAGAGGGAGGGAAATGCAAAATCGGAAACGAGAGATTACTTAGACAACAACACAGTATACCCAATGTTTACTTGTTAATTTTACTCACCTCTAAATCATTAACACTTTCAACCAGCAAGGAAGTTTAGCTAGCTAGCTAGTGCAGAAGTGGGAAGCAACTGACAGTAGAGTGAAAGAAACTCGACAATCATTCTCTCTAGATGCCAACAGTGCGCACATCGCTGAAATCTTTGTTATTGTAGTCCCTCTAGACACCAACAGAAGGGCTAAATATTGGCCCCATTCAGTTGAGTTGGAAAATGTATCGCTTATAAACAGCAATAAAAAACTAGTTGACAGCTCAATTACAAATTTATAAGGGGAATGCATGGCTCTAGGATGCATGTGCTACCGGTGGAATGGAATCAATTTTATGAAAACTGTGGTTAGTGATAAGGTGCCAAAAAGTTGAATAGAAAAAATATTATGTGTGCATTTCACACAATCACATAATAATAATAATAATAAAATGCAATTACATAATAATAATAATAATAATAGGAAAAAACTAATAACAAGATCAACATTGCTGCACAATCACATAATTAAAAGATAAAACACTGTAGACCCCATGATCTTTGTGAAGTTGATGGTCCTTGTAATACACAATGTCTGGACTTCATAAAGATGAACAGGCTAGTCCTTTCAGTGTTTATCTGAAAATGTGTAGGCAGTTTCCTGAAAAATCATTTGACACTTTGCAAATCTATTCTTTGAAAAAACAGTTACTTTAGCAGCTGCTGATAAATTACTCTAAAATCCTTTGTGGAAATTGGTTGACCGTCACATTTTCCAGACAATGTTCAGTTTGAATATATATCATTTACAGTTTCTTTTTTGGAAACCAACTATGATATCTGCACTGATAACCTGTAAGAAACATCTACAACCACAAGATGAATTGATCAGGATGAAACATATGGATTAATTTTCAGTGTGATTCTGTTGATGTAACTTTTCACCAGAGCATCCTGCAACCACAAAGTGCATTACTTTTGATCAAGAAAAATGTCAAGTGTGCCTATTTGAAAAGGATTTAATGCCATTTGGTGTGTGTCCTTAAATGAAGAATTTTGAGATTAGCATGTAGCTTTGCTTTTAGTGTGTCCTTTCGTTTCCAGTGTAAATGAGAAATTAACAGCCACGGTTGAAAATGTTAAGCTGAATTTAATGTAGGGCAGGTTTGTACCTTTTGCATGATCTTATTGTATTAAAAAGAGATTTAAATAAGAGGCCTGATCAAACTGCTGGCAGCCTTTGTTCTCTCTACATATAATTTATTCAGAGACATTGCACTCAGTGTCACTATTTTTCTTGTGCATGTTACTAGGCTATGCTGATCTGCTGGGTTAATTTGTGCTTTGAAATGCCATTTGGCTGAAATGCTGAGGAAACATTCATCTCGCGAAAAGTCTTTGTGAAGAGGGAAATTTAATTTTGAACTTAAGATATGTATTGACTTCACAATGAATTTAAACTTATTACAGTATTTTCTGTAATATTGTGTTTTATAACAATCGTTAATTCAAGTTTTTCACCCCTTTAAAAAGGCTATATTGAATAGACACATTGAAGAGTAATGTGAAAAACCAGTAAAATAATAAAAAAACAGGTTCCATGGCATGAACAAAAGCATGATCTGTGCAAAAAACAGTCTAAAAAAAATGGTCAATAGCAAATATTTGGAATTGTAACCATGCCAATGGGTTAATGTAAACACACAGTACAATTGCAAAATACTATTAATATCCCCCAACCATCACCCAAATTCCCAGATACAGAGTTATTTTGTTTGCTTGGTGTATTTCTCTCAAAGAGACATTCATACAGAAATGTAGTAAGGGCTACAGTACTACTAGATAACTAGATTGCATGAGTAATGTCACAAAAAATAAATTACTATAATATTGATAAAAGGTGTAGTATATCTTGTAAAATATGTTTTAATACAAATCACATTAGTCAGTCATTAAAATAATTGATAATGTAAAAGTGTTTGCGCATTATTAGTCCTTGCTTAGCTGTCTGCCAATATATTTCTTAACCTTTGGTTGTCCTTGCTGGTCCACTATACTACCTAAACAAACAAGGGTGACAAATACCCTTAACTCTAAAACCTTCCATTATCTTTTGATGTTTATGCTGGGAAGCATCCATTTTTACGATCACATTATGCCTAATAAACTGAATGTGATGAATCATCTTTATACAGCATATACTGCATATGTAGACCTATATCAAGGACAAATGTCATGTCTATTTAGGTTGTAAAATATCATTGTAAACCACCATGAATGGTAATATTTTCAATTAGTGATGTCTAACTTGAAGTATTGAAAACTATACATTTCTATGTAGCTGGATGAAATGAATGATGTGTTCAGAAGTTGAATTTAACTACTATAGAAATTGAAAAGATAATCCTACAATTTGGTGTTGTTACCATTACCTAAGACATTCACAGCAGGCAACACACACTATATATTATGTACAGTAATAAGACCTAGGAAAAAAAACGGAAGAATCACAGAAACATTACATAAGGAGTGCAGTTCATTCATAGTTCATGCCCTGCTGCATTGAACTGTCTAGAATGCTCGTAGCAGTCAATGTATATATTAGGGTTTACATTTTCAGAATATGTGCAATCCAGGTTACAGACATGAATTCTTAATGTCAAAAGCTTTCTTATTCCATATTTAGAGAACATATAGACACATGTATTATTAAAGCAATAACACACCACATACTATGTGTTGCAAGGGATTTACCGCACACCTCAGCAGTGTGAGAAAGTGCAAAGCCGTAGGCAATCTCGACTGTGGTTAATGTGCTTATAAACAGAGGGCAACATTTTTTGTATTAAAATACCAACAGAAAAGTAATATGTTTAGGCTAAAATGTATTTATGTAAAAGTGTATGAAATTGGTGCCACTTGCCAGTTATTGTTCCATGTGCATGGTATAAACATAGCAAGTTAGTTTAGCTAACCGGCTGGTTGTGTATGTAATGTCAGCCAAATTTGTACAGATAACAAGTAGCTTATGCTAGGTGAATGGAGTACTAATGAATGTACATGTACCCATTAATTTGATAACCTCTTTCGCTTCAGCACTAAGGTAAATGGCATTACTCCACGCTGTTTTAGTCATTAATTTTCTCCTACATTTCTTATTTGACAGCCTCTTTCGAACAACATTTCTGTCCATTTTGTACGTATTTATTTGTTCGTTTTTTTGCTTATCTTAGCCATACAGTCCTGACGCTAGCCCACAAGTGTCTTCTACTCATCACTGTAGTCACAAATGATTGGTTACAGATTTAAGCAGATAAATTGTATGGCATAATTATATTTTGGTCTGGGCTCAGAGTTGGCATGTCGATGTTTCAACTACAATTTACTTACAATGTCAATAGAAGGACTGAATCTAGGAACTCATGTTCACCCAATGCATGGTATTTGATCATCTTATGTTGAAACGTATACCTCCCAAGAGTGATTACTGGGTAAATTATGAAGGTAGTTCATATCCCACCAGCTGACATTATCACCAATCTAAAGGACTTACACTCTTAACAATCTCAAATATACAAATCCAGAGGCAGTGGTTGTAGTGGCGGGAGACTTTAAAAGAATAAAATTGGAAAAAGTGCTTCCAAATTACCATCAACACTTCAACTGCCTCACCTACAGCCTCACACATTAGATCAATGTTACACACCATTCTAGAATGCCTATAGCAGCAATACTCATTCCTGCTCCCACAAGCTGCAATTCCATACAAAACTGAACTCCTCATGCTTTTGAGATTTGGCCACTAACAGGTGTGTATATAAATAGGGAGGGCTTTGTTCTGTTGTTCACCCTAATCCTCAATAATTAATTTATCGCTTGTCCATTAAAAATGCATTTAAACAAATAATGTTATTTTGTGTGTGCTTTAACTACTGCCTTCTGAATGATGTAATTTCTACACTGTATATCTTCAAATAATATCCTTATAATTTTCCCTGTGTCTTCATTACAATGACACACATTTCTGTGTCTGTCTATTTAGTTAACACAATTTTTATTTGCATCCAATTTAAGGCAATCAGATTCTGGTATCTTAGAACTGTTTCAGTATAACTTTTGATGGCCGCTGCCGACTTATTGTTAAAAACCACCTGATTATAGAAAAAAATAAACGATAGAAGTCAATAACAAAAATATACAAAACATGTTGTATAAACAGTGATATACATAAAAATAGTAAGAACTAAAGACAATAACAACAATACCTTTTACTGTTTATAAAAATGTTTCTCATCTAATTTTGAGGCACTCATACCACATCAATGTACAGTATATTAAGTGAACATGTAATGGAATATTACAGATGGATAGTGGTGATATAAATGGAAACTTAAATTATTACTTTAAGCCTATCTGTTATTGGACAAACTAACTTTTACTCCTTGCTGTGTGGACTTTTACCGACGTGACGTCATAATTTTTCTGCCCTGCCTGCAATTACCAATTTACGGCCATATTACCTAGAGAGCTTAACTGAAATTAGCTTGAAGTCGTTTTGCCACATTTTGTAGGACAGAAAATTGTTTGCTTCAATAAATTAAATGGTTACAAAGGCTTGTAGCTTCTTTAAGATGAGCTGCAACAATGTGTTGTATAAAGTGTGTGCACTTGCAAGCAGCATATTTGCTGCAGAGACGATGTGACTTGCCTTCATATTTAAAAAAATGCACGGTATAATCTGCATTTTATATTCTCAATGGATTCACCAGTGGTTTTACTAACAACTAACTAAATTAAATGCTTTCCAAACATCAGACAGCTGGGGCCTCGTTTATCAAGCTTGCGTTGAAAAAAATTATACCTTTGTACTTAAGAGAATTGAGAATGTGCATATGCAAAAAAAGTGGGACTAATCAAACGATCATATGACCGTTATATGCACACTGGTAGGAAATCCTGATTGATAAATATCACTTGTTCTTAGCCTCAATGCTCGTGCACAGCCTCTATGATTTGTATATCAACACACCCCTTATTACCCAAATACTTCTGATGCATCTCTTGAACCTGCGGGAAACATAAGCTACAATGAGATTAATACACATTTCCGAGCTTGACAGAAGTTGCCATGTAGTATAACATGAGTTAATTATTTATTTGTCATACTCCATGGTTACTCGCTTGACCAGTAAGAAGTAAAACTTCGCTAAGGTATTGCATTGAGAAAAATGATATTCTTCAAACAAATATTTTCAACAAATAATAATCGGCATCTCATCCGTAAAAGCGTCATAATTTAGCCTAAATAAATGCCATGATTTTTGTCCTGCTGAATAAATTGTATTCCAACCTCATGCAATCATATTTAGAAGCATATTTTCCACTTATCACTGGTAAATTGAGTGGAATGCTGTTTGATTCATATAGCCTACTGTACCATTCTTTGAGTTGGCTTTGTCAATCTGGGTGCCATCTACAGTATTCATCTGACCGTTTTTAGGACGGCATAAATATAACATAAATTAAACAAAATCATTATTTATGGCTCCAACCAAATTATGACAACCATAAACTCGTACTGGATGACATATGATCATACTGAATAGTGCCCCTAGCACTAACCCAATGAGTGTTTTTTACTATATGGTCTCTAAAATACTTTTATTTTATTTTATACATCAAAAAGAAGTCTGCTGACCCACTAGCTTTGTTAAAGGGTTTTGCCTCCTGTTCAAATTCTGATGGTCACTATAATAATTCAACAATGGTTTTGAATAGCTTTCCATGAAACTATGGAATTTGTGATTAGTGGAAAAAAAATTGAAATCTTGCAACCCTTGATACTTGATACTCAATGGATACCAGGTATCCATTGAGTATCAAGGGTTGCAAGGTATAGGCAATCGTTTTAAATACTTAAGAACATTCATAGATAGTACCTTGAGGATTGCTTGAAATGTGGATTATGTTTTTAAAAAAGGCAATGCAGAGATCTTGTAGAGAGTATTATGTCTTTTAACATAACTATGTGGTATGGAGTACTGACTGTTAAATAAAAGCAGAAATTGTCTAGGGTGGTTAATGTAGCTAGTGCATCTGTAGGTAAGACACTAAAACAACTGAATTAAATATATTTATTAAAAGTTAAACAAAAAGCATGGGTTATTGTAGAGAATTTTTCTCATCCCTTACATTCTAAATTTCAGTTGTTACCATCAAGGAAAGGGTTTAGACAACCTAGGACGAGAAAAATGTGTACCAGATGTCATTCCTACCAACTGCCATTCGGTTTTTAAATGTTGAGAAGATATGAATATGAGTATGGGTGGATATATATGCTTTGCATATTTACATGAGAATATTATTGTTTTATTTTATTTTTTTATGTTGGGTTGGTGTCCTTATGTGTGGTGTGTAGTGAAGCCAAATACAAATTTCCACTTGTGGACAATAAAGGAACTAAACTAAACTTATACACATCTATAATTACACAAGTGACAGTAGTTAAAATTACTATATTGTCTCTAAAATACATATATTATTTGTGTCAAAACAAAGTCTGCTGTGCAAATAGGAAATCTTTCATCAGACGAATCATGGCATGGGCGGGAGAATACCATGGGACAATTAATAAAACTAGGAATTTTGTATTTGTTCTTGGTTCTTGGATAATAAAATACTGTAGTATTTGTTACGTTGTAGTCTAAGGATTTGACCAACTGGTATATTCAATGAGGTATCTATGATTATTATTGTCTGTGCGTAAAAGTGTGTTATACATTGTGGGGCTTGAGGTAGATGGTAGTTTCCAAAATATCAATGTTTTTATAAATGGTAATATCTAAAAAGTGGATCCTTTGGATCTGACTTTGGATCTGATGAGTTAAGAAAGAAACTCTGAGAGGTGAATATGTGCTTTTCCATATCAGTAGGATATAATATGTAGGCTATATTTTTTCCACTTCACTGTAGCACTTCACTGTGAGATAGACTTAAACCCCCTAACTGTTGGTAACCTCATGCCTAACGTTAAAAGTTAACCTCATGCCTAATGTTAACCCTAACCTTAACTGTGAATGTTGCAATATAATTTTGAACACTATGGAATGTATGGAATATCTGGAATGTTCTCGCATGAATCCGAAAAATGAAACGTGCAGGTGCAATGTAATAGAAGGACGAATATAGCCTAATAGGAAAACGTGCAGCTGAAACGAAAAAACACCCCAAATATGTTGGCATATAACGTAATTCATTTTTTCTAATTAGTTTTCTGAGAATGTAAGTTGGGGGAACTTCTGAGATGTACGTTTACATCTTGTAAAGTCTGAACTGGATCCTCAGATTCTAAGTCAGACACAACAAAAGCTTTCTCATCCAGAATATGTAAAACCATTTCAGCTGAATATCTGGCAACATTCCTATGGGCCATTTAAAATACTGTGAATTTATAAATACACAAAATGTTCATATGCACTTAACAATATACAGTGAGGCAAAAAAGTATTTAGTCAGCTGGGTGACTTTACGCAGGTGTGGCGAGTTGTAATCGTTGGTGCCTGAGAAGACTGTGCGCATTATTTTGAGTTGAATAATCCTGTCCGTGAGGCTGAGTCCCCGAAATGGGTTATATCGAAATGCATGATTGAGAATTAGACAGTATGTTGAAATCTTGTTGAGTCAAGCGTACGCTCTATCTATTTGGGAAGCCAACGCGTTCTATGCCGTGGTCAAGAGCATAGTAGGCTGTATGTAGATTATCGTTGTGCAATCTATATCTGTTAGTTTCTCACGTGCATATGTTTATGTTGCTCATACTTATTAAACAAAAGAGAAAGTCTTCCCTGCATCCTGGTCTCCATTTTCTTACAGCTCATCAACCGTGACAAATTGTGCAAGTTCTCCCACTTAAAAAGATGAGAGAGGCCTGTAATTTTCATCATAGGTACACTTTAACTGTGAAAGACAAACTGAGAAAAAAACTCCAGAAAATCACATTGTAGGATTTTTTATGAATTTATTGGTAAAATATGGTGGTAAATAAGTATTTGGTCACCTACAAAAAAACAAGATTTCTGGCTCCCACAGATCTGTAACTTCTTCTTGAAGAGGCTCCTTTGTCCTCCACTCGTTACTTGTATTAATGGCACCTGTTTGAACTTGTTATCAGTATAAAAGACACCTGTCCACAACCTGTCCACAAAAACACCAAAGAGTTATCAAAGGACACCAGAAACAAAATTGTAGACCTGCACCAGGCTGGGAAGACTGAATCTGCAATAGGTAAGCAGCTTGGTTTGAAGAAATCAACTGTGGGAGCAATTATAAGAAAATGGAAGACATACAAGACCACTGATAATCTCCCTCGATCAGGGGCTCCACGCAAGATCTCTCCCCGTGGGGTCAAAATGATCACAAGAATGGTAAGCAGAAATCCCAGGCCCAACCGGCGAGACCTAGTGAATGACGTGCAGAAAGCTGGGACCAAAGTAACAAAGGCTACCATCAGTAACACACTATGCCGCCAGGGACTCAAATCCTGCAGTGCCAGACGTGTCCCCCTGCTTAAGCCAGTACATGTCCAGGTCCATCTGAGGTTTGCTAGAGAGCATTTGGATGATCCAGAAGAGGATTGGGAGAATGTCATATGGTCAGATGAAACCAAAATGGAACTTTTTGGTAAAAACTCAACTTCATGTTGTCAACTTCAACTCGTGTTTGGAGGAGAAAGAATGCTGAGTTGCATCCAAAGAACACCATACCTACTCTGAAGCATGGGGGTGGAAACATCATGCTTTGGGCTTGTTTCTCTGCAAAGGGACCAGGACGACTGATCCGTGTAAAGGAAAGAATGAATGGGGCCATGTATCATGAGATTTTGAGTGAAAACCTACTTTCATCAGCAAGGGCATTGAAGATGAAACGTGGCTGGGTCTTTCAGCATGACAATGATCCCAAACACACCGCCCTGGCAATGAAGGAGTGGCTTCGTAAGAAGCATTTCAAGGTCCTGGAGTGGCCTAGCCAGACACCAGTTCTCAACCCCATAGAAAATCTTGGGAGGGAGTTGAAAGTCTGTGTTGCCCAGCAACAGCCCCAAAACATCACTGCTCTAGAGGAGCTCTGCATGGAGGAATGGGCCAAAATACCAGCAACAGTGTGTGAAAATGCAGGCCTCTCTCATCTTTTTAAGTGGGAGAACTTACACAGTTGGTGGCTGACTAAATACTTTTTTGCCCCACTGTATTTTATGAGATTTTCTCAATGCTCCAACTATTTTTTCATTATGTGTAATTTATGTTAGTTGTATAGCTAACTGGCTAATTATGACAAACTGTAAGGTTCCTGGGGAGAGAGTTAGTGTTGTTTCCATCTTAAGAATAACCCAACTATATGTGAGGTGACACAGAAAATGCTGGAAATAAATTTGATCACTACAGTAATCTCTGCTTTCAACAGCTAAAACTCCTCCATCCACAGCCCGTTGCTTTGACAACAGATCTTAAATGGTATCGTATCCC
>JACXGM010038887.1:0-10719 GCA_016801145.1 Umbra pygmaea
GTTAATTCTAGATACATGTAGAGCAGCTTACTGTACTATATCACTGCTACATTACAGTTAATTCTAGATACATGTAGAGTAGCTTACCATACTATATCACTGCTGTGTTACAATGTGTTAATTCTAGATACATGTAGAGCAGCTTACTGTACTATATCACTGCTACATTACAGTTAATTCTAGATACATGTAGAGTAGCTTACCATACTATATCACTGCTGTGTTACAATGTGTTAATTCTAGATACATGTAGAGCAGCTTACTGTACTATACCACTGCTACATTACAGTTAATTCTAGATACATGTAGATTAGCTTACCATACTTTATCACTGCTGTGTTACAATGAGTTAATTCTAGATACATGTAGAGTAGCTTACCATACTATATCACTGCTGTGTTACAATGGGTTAATTCTAGATACATGTAGAGTAGCTTACCATACTATATCACTGCTATGTTACAATGAGTTAATTCTAGATACAGGTAGAGCAGCTTACTGTACTACATCACTGCTACATTACAGTTAATTCTAGATATATGTAGAGCAGCTTACCATACTATATCACTTCTATGTTGCAATGAGTTAATTCTAGATACATGTAGAGCAGCATACAGTACTACTGTATGTCACTGCTACATTACAGGTAATTCTAGATACATGTAGAGCAGCTTACCATACTATATCACTGCTATGTGACGATGAGTTCATTCTAGATACATGTAGAGTAGCTTACCATACATACACCTGCTATGTTACAATGAGTTAAATCTAGATGCATGTAGAGCAGCTTACTATACTATGTAACTGCTACATTACAGTTAATTCTAGATACATGGCGAGCATCTTACAATACTATATCCCTTTTTATGTTACAATGAGTTAATTCTAGATACATATAATATGGTAAGCTGCTCTACATCACTGCTATGTTAAAATGAGTTAATTCGAGAAACACGTAGAGCAGCTTACCCTACATAACACTGCTATGTTACAATGAGTTAATCCTAGATACATGTAGAGCAGCTTACCATATATGTCACTGCTATGTTACAATGAGTTAATCCTAGATACATGTAGAGCAGCTTACTGTACTATGTCCCTGCTACATTACAGTTCATTCTAGATACATGTAGAGCAGCTTACTGTACTATGTCCCTGCTACATTACAGTTAATTCTAGATACACATAGAGCAGCCTACCATACTTTATCACTGCTGTGTTACAATGTGTTAATTCTAGATACATGTAGAGTAGCTTACCATACTATATCACTGCTATGTTACAATGAGTTAATTCTAGATACATGTAGAGCAGCTTACTGTACTATATCACTGCTACATTACAGTTAATTATAGATACATGTAGAGTAGCTTACCATAATATATCACTGCTGTGTTACAATGTGTTAATTCCAGATACATGTAGAGTAACTTACCAAACTATATCACTGCTATGTTACAATGAGTTAATACTAGATACATGTAGAGTAGCTTACCATACTATATCGCTGCTGTGTTACAATGGGTTAATTCTAGATACATATAGAGTAGCTTACCATACTATATCCCTGCTGTGTTACAATGTGTTAATTCTAGACACATGTAGAGTAGCTTACCATACTATATCACTGCTATGTGACGATGAGTTCATTCTAGATACATGTAGAGCAGCTTACCATACATATACCTGCTATGTTACAATGAGTTAATTCTAGATACATGTAGAGTAGCTTACGATATATGTCACTGCTATGTTACAATGAGTTAATTCGAGAAACACGTAGAGCAGCTTACCCTACATAACACTGCTATGTTACAATGAGTCAATCCTGGATACATGTAGAGCAGCTTACCATATATGTCACTGCTATGTTATAATGAGTTAATTCTAGATACATGTAGAGCAGCTTACTGTACTATGTCCCTGCTACATTACAGATAATTCTAGATACATGTAGAGCAGCTTACCATACTATATCACTGCTATGTGACAATTAGTTATTTCTAGATACATGTAGAGCAGTTTACCATATGATATCACTGCTGTGTTAAAATGGGTTAATTCTAGATACATGTAGAGCAGCTTACCATACTATATCACTGCTATGTTACAATGAGTTAATTCTAGATACATGTAGAGCAGCTTAGTGTACTATATCCCTGCTACATTACAGTTCATTCTAGATACATGTAGAGCAGCTTACTGTACTATGTCCCTGCTACATTACAGTTAATTCTAGATACATGTAGAGCAGCTTACCATACTATATCACTGCTATGTGACAATTAGTTATTTCTAGATACATGTAGAGCAGTTTACCATACTATATCACTGCTGTGTTACAATGGGTTAATTCTAGATACATGTAGAGTAGCTTACCATACTATATCACTGCTGTGTTACAATGGGTTAATTCTAGATACATGTAGAGTAGCTTACCATACTATATCACTGCTATGTTACAATGAGCTAATTCTAGATACATGTAGAGCAGCTTACTGTACTACATCACCGCTACATTACAGTTAATTCTAGATATATGTAGAGCAGCTTACCATACTATATCACTTCTATGTTACAATGAGTTAATTCTAGATACATGTAGAGCAGCATACAGTACTACTGTATGTTACTGCTACATTACAGTTAATTCTAGATACATGTAGAGCAGCTTACCATACTATATCACTGCTATTTGACGATGAGTTAAATCTAGATACGTGTAGAGAAGCTTACTGTACCATATCACTGCTACATTACCGTTAATTCTAGATACATGTAGAGTAGCTTACCATACTATATCACTGCTATGTGACGATGAGTTCATTCTAGATACATGTAGAGCAGCATACCATACATATACCTGCTATGTTACAATGAGTTAAATCTAGATACATATAATATGGTAAGTTTCTCTACATCACTGCTATGTTAAAATGAGTTAATTCGAGAAACACGTAGAGCAGCTTACCCTACATATCACTGCTATGTTACAATTAGTTATTTCTAGATACATGTAGAGCAGTTTATCATACTATATCACTGCTGTGTTACAATGGGTTAATTCTAGATACATGTAGAGTGGCTTACCATACTATATCACTGCTATGTTACAATGAGTTAATTCTAGATACATGTAGAGCAGCTTAGTGTACTATATCACTGCTACATTACAGTTAATTCTAGATACATGTAGAGCAGCTTACCATACTATATCACTGCTATGTGACAATGAGTTAATGCTAGATGCACGTAGAGCAGCTTACAGATCTTGGTACCATTCTTTATTCATGGCTGTATTGTTAGGCAATATTTTGAGTGAGCCCACTCCCTTGGCTGAAAAGCAACCCCACACATGAATGGTCTCAGGATGCTTTACTGTTGGCATGACACCGGACTGATGGTAGCGCTCACCTTGTCTTCTCCAACAAGGTGTTTTCCAGATGGCCCAAACAATCAGAAAGGGGATTTATCAGAGAAAATGACTTTACCCCAGTCCTCAGCAGAATATCAGTCTGTTCCTGATGTTTTTCCTGGAGAGAAGTGGCTTATTTGATGCCCTTCTTGACACCAGGCCTTCCTCCAAAATCTTCGCCTCAATGTGCATGCAGAGGCACTCACACCTGCCAGCTGCAATTCCTGAGCAAGCTCTGCACTGGTGGTGCCCCGATGCTGGACTTTCTTTGGCACCCTGACGCCTTCTTCACAACAATTGAACCTCTCCCTTGAAGTTATTGATTATGTGATAAATGGTTGATTTAGGTGCAATCTAACTAGCAGCAATATCCTTGCCTGTGAAGCCCTTTTTATGCAAAATTATGACAGAACCAGTTTTTTTGCTGGTAATCATGGTTGACAGAGGAAGAACAATGATTTCAAGCACCACCCTCCATTTAAAGCTTCCAGTCTGTTATTCTAACTCAATCAGCATGACAGAGTGATCTCCAGCCTTGTCCTTGTCAACACTTTCACCTGTGTTAACGAGACAATGACTTACATGATGGCAGCTGGTCCTTTTGTGGCAGGGCTGAAATGCAGTGGAAATGTTTTTTTGGGATTAAGTAAATTTTCATTGAAAAGAGGGACTTTGTAATTCATTGTAATTCATCTGATCACTCTTCATGACATTGTGGTGTAAATGCAAATTGCAGTCATCAACAATGTCAAAATTAGTTTTTGTGTTTCATTTTTCAAAACTTTTGACCACGACTGTATGTCACATATTCCCATAGAGAGTTGGTGACAGACTGCAGTGAGTTTGACACCCTGGTCCATTCTGGCAGGGCTGAGTGTTCAAGCACTCCTTTGAAGACGCCTGTGGGAAGGAAAGGGGTGCCGGGCGGTGACCTCAGCATGCACAAATTCCACTGCGAGTCATAAATTCCTGTTTTGCAGTTTGGGGGGGGTTTCGGGCAGGTCTTTGTGTGGACAACTGGCATGCGGTGAGAGGCAGCTGACCACTCAAGAAAAACACACCCACACGCACCCAGATGTGTAACTCTTCTCCCCGCCCAGATACACCGTGTAGTTTTGATGTTGTATAACCTTGACTTAATAATAAAGTAATGTGAATACTGTCAACCGAATATGTATCATGAACAGCACAGACTCATATGGAGTGGAGACGACATGTGGTGAGATGTGTTCAAGCCGCTGCTCTATTCAGACTGGTATGTTATTGCAGGTGGCTGAACCCCCCACTGGAACTCCACTCAGCACCCTCCACTCCCCAAAAACAATGCCCTCAAATGCCAGTGCCCTTCCACTAGCCCCCCCCACGGCCCTCACTCCTCAACTACTCTACATCCCCACAACCGCGCTCATCCACAACGCTGCCCTCATCCACAACAATGCCCTCATCCACATTAGCCGCTTTCCGACTAAGTAGTTACAGGAACGTAGTTATAGGAACAGTCCACTTCTAAACAGTTCTACTAACTTCTCTCCCCCAAAACTGGAGATAAGTGTGTAAATCATCTTATGTATGCGGATGATTTGGTTGTTTTCAGCCCAAGTAGTGCTGGGTTCCTACCGCGGCTTGCTGTTCTTTCAGATTACGAGGCTGAAAACGACATCCAATACAATTTTATAAAAATAATGTTGTGTTGATAATGTCCTAATAACGGAGTTCGAACCGCGGCGTTTAAAAACTAGACTGGAGTCATAGAAATTGAGTAGCTACTTAACACAGAAACACAAAAGACGAAGGCTCCAGCATAATATGTAGCATTATACACAACAGACAAACGAAGCGACCGGCGTAATTTATAAGTTGGACCAATCAACGTAGACCTAGGAAAAGGGAAAATGGAAAGACCCTGCTCTGGAGTAGGAGCTAAAAAGGTTATAGGAACGGCGGTGCGAGGAACTAAATAATCCCTCAATTTCTTCTATCGGAACACAAGAAAAAAAGGGTTATAGGAACGTTATGTTCTAGGAACTGCAAAAATCCCTGCGGCCGGAAAGCGGCTAATGCTGCCCTCACCCTCAAAGCTGCCCTCATCCCCACAACCACCCTCATCCACAACGCTGCTCTCATCCACAATGCCGCCCTCATCCACAAGGCAGCCCTCATCCCACCATAAGCCTCATCTCTTAACTGCCCTCATCCCACCATAAGCCTCATCTCTTAACTGCCCTCATCCCAACATAATCTCTTAACTGCCCTCATCCCACTATAATCTCTTAACTGCCCGCATCCCACCATATTCTCTTAACTGCTTTCATCCCTCCATAATCTCTTAACTCACCTCATCCCATCATTATCTCTTAACTGCCCTCATCCCACCATAAGCTCTTAACTGCCCTCATCCCACCATAAAATTTTAACTGCCCTCATCCCACCATAAGACTCATCTCTTAGACTAACGACAAGGCTAAGAATTAGGATAAGGCTGAGGCTGAGGATGAAATTGAGGATGGGGCGGAGGCTGATGCTTCGGAGGGCTTTTGTCCGACCAGACCGTGGCTCTCGGAAGAGAACCTCACCTGGCTTCATCGTCACGTTCTCCACCTTGTGGACGGGACACCTCGCTCCCCCGAAAGCTCAGTTTGGCCAGGCGGCCAGCTCTAGGAAGAGACCTGGTGGTTTTAAACTGCTTCCATTTACGGATGATGGAGACCACTGTGCTCATTGGGACCTTTAATGCTGCTGATATTTTTCTGTACCCTTCCCCAGATCTGTGCCTGGATACAATCCTGTCTCGGAGATCTACAGACAATTCCTTGGAATTCACGTTTGTGCTCTGACATGCACTGTTAACTGTGGGATGACTGTATAGACAGGTGTGTGCCTTTCCAAATCATGTCTTATCAACAGAATTTACCACAGGTGGACTCCAATCAGGTTGTGGAAACATCTCAATGATGATCAGTGGAAACAGGATGCACCTGAGCTCAATGTTGAGTGTCATGGCAAAGGCTGTGACTACTTAGGCTATGTGCATTTGCTTTTTTATTTTTTATTCTTAATAAATTTGGTAAGATTTCAAACACACTTCTTTCACATTGTCATTATGGGGTATTGTTTCTAGAATGTTGAAGGAAATAATGAATTTAATCCATGTGGAATAAGGGTGTAATGTAACAAAATGTGGAAAAAGTGAAGTGCTGTGAATACTTTCTTGATGCACTGTATGTATCAATATACAGTGTAGCCTAGATATCATTATCACAGATACACGATAACAAAATATGAAATACATGGACGACACACAGGACTTCTTCACATATTTTGCTTCTGATAACTAGACAATGGGGAAGTCCCATAAATCACATCAATGGAATTCTTCTAAGTTCTGTGGGAGCAGACATGTTGCAGTGATACCGACACACAGTCATACCCACTGTCTCCAGGAAAATAAATAAGGGAAAATACGAGAACCCATTGATTTTCCCAACTTTTCCTATAAGCCCAAGCGGTAACTATGTGAATCACCTCTAGGTTATTGAACAGTTACCATAAGTAGCACACATTCCTCAGAGGACATCCCACGGCGCGACAATCTTCGCCTTTTCCCACTCGACTACCAACATCTGAGGCAGACTGGGAAATAAGGTGCCTCACAGTTCCAGTAGGTCCTGCTTCCTTCCTCTTCCAGACACTTCACAGACCAACATTTACCTCGCTGCCCCCTTTACCTCGAATTCTCTGCTTCCTGTTTCTGATGTCACTTCCTGAAGCTGAACACAATGCGAAGTCTACCCGTGCTGCGGACCTTTAGGCGGATTTGTGAGCCCATACATGTCAGAGACACGGGTGACATGTAGGTCATAGAAACATCTCTGCCTGCAGACGGAATGGCCTAGAACAAAGTATGAACCAGGTGGTTCCAGCCCTGAATGCTAATTGGCTGAGAGCTGTGGTGCATGACATTGAACTCAGTAGGACAAAAGATCACTTTTGTAATTATTTGCATTGTCAAATGCCATATTTTTACATTAAATACCATGTGTTAAAAACTGTATTTCGGTCACATTCTAATCTGGTCCTCTCCCCCAAACGCCCTGGTAGATAAACAGAGGGGGACAGCTTGTCTGGACTTGGCCTAAAACAGGACTGTTTTGGGGGAGGGGAGGTGGAGGTTTAATCTGACCTGGGCCTCCTTAAGAGCAGACACGCACGCACGCACACGCGCACACACACCATCATCATATCTTGTACCTTCACCTGTCTTCATAACACTATAATCCTTGTTTGGTCAATAGCTTCGTTACAGTTGTATAATAGAATCCAGCCTTACCCTACACATACTTGACAGTTCAACCAGGAATTGAAACCAAATGGAGAGTAAGAACTTTCCCGTGCACAGTCTTGCTGGGAACCAACAACCATTCTGGGATAGATTTTGGCATGTGTTTAATTTAACAAAAACAGGCAATACAATAATAACTCAATAATCCAGATAAACATCTGCCTTGGGTTGGAGTGATATAAATAAATAGAAGGTCCATCTGTTCCCGTACAGCAGCATTCAGGAGACTTCCGCTAAATGTAGCACAATCCATAATCCCTCCAGTGAAAAAAATTGATTGAGCGGTAGTTGCACCATTTGGCCACAGGAGGGCAGAATGAACTGGCCCACTTAACAACAGTTTTTAACTTGTTCCTTATTGGTTAAGGTTAGGCTCTAGACAAAGCTGATCCTAGATCTATAGACAGGTCTAACAGAGTTCAGAATCTAGCCCACACATACACACAAAAACTACACACTAGCTGTATAAAGCATCCTTATTTCATCTGTAGTGTCAGCCCCAATGTCTCAGTGTTTCAGTGTGCAGGACAGGGGCCTTATAGTGGCAGGTACACCCAAGACCTAGTGGTACAGCCTGGTGCCGAGTCTGCAGAGAAGAGAACCTGGTTGGCCTCATTCATTGTTAGTGGAATTATAGGTGGCATCTGTTCCTCCCATAGACATCCTTCGCACAGCCCTGGGCCCTGCTCACCAGTAATACATCACATTTACATCACACCTAATTAATAGGCTACACTCATGATGATCACGCAGATGTAAGCCTGATGGCAATCATGAAATGTACAGACCCCGGCTTACAGACAGAGAGAGAGACCAACGTCCCTGTCAAGCAAAGGCCCATTATGTTGCCCCGTGAGCAGCTAGCTCAGCCTAAACAACTCGGAGCACCAACCTCTGCTCAGAGCTTTGTGTTTGGGCAGCCCTGGTCGTCCTCCTGATGAAGCTATCACTCAGGTTCACGATACATATCCCATAATCACCTGCTCTCTCCACACTCTCGTATAATGGTAATGGCATTTCCGATGGCTCATAACAAGTCAGGATAGGTTTAGGTGGTTAGGTTTTGAGTTTGTTGAAAGTTAGAGTTAGGGTTCAGGAAATTTACATTTTGATTGGGTGTAATTTTTTGGGTGTTCGGAGGTTGTTTCCAAACTTATGTTGCAGAATGTTTTGTCTATTTCTCACGAATGTAACTAAAGTGGAAAATTAGGTTGGTGATAGGAATCCAGAGCAAAAGATCAGGGATGAGATAAGAGGCAGAATAATGAGAAAGAATGCAGGGTGAAAGAATGATCTAGAGAGAGAAAGATAAACAGAGGGAACTATAGTATGGAACAGGTGCTCTAATCCGTAGCACCTCCCCCCAATCTCTGGTGTGTAGAAAACTTCTTAAAGCTACTATTGAGCCTCTGCGATGTTACTCTGCTGTAGTGTGTGTTCATAAATCAGAAAGTCATTGTTGTATAGGTCTACCGTCTACATGTGTTTCTACGTGAGTGTTTTCAATACTTAATGAATTAATCGTTTTTTTACATTCACTAAAGTTTGATTTCTATACATCAACAAGTGACTATAGTAAAATTGAATACCACATTTTTCATAGGTAGTTCATTTTTCGCTCAAACATCCAATGGAAGCAGTGTTCTATAGCCATGGTGTTAAGTGGGACCAATGGGCTGCATTTCTTGATGTAAAGCTGTATTAGAAACACGTTTTAACTTTTAACTGGCATGTCAAGATGAAGATTATTCTGATTCTGTTACGTGAGGTTTGGAATTTTTCTAGCTGATCTTGCCTGTTTAACTATAACCAAATGGGGGGGGGGGGGTGGCCAACGTCTTGTTTTCCCACTGCTCAAAAGCAATGCCCATATTAACTCAGTTTTCATGTAAATTCAATTGCGGAAGTATATGTCGGTGAACGCAATCATCCTGTGCATGATCTGACTAACTGTACGTTCACACCGCCACAGAATTGAGCTTCAAAGTTACCGGAAGTCATTCATTTTCAATGGAAGCTGGCTTCTCTCAGCTGCAAGGACCGACAAATCAGTCGGCGTCGCGTTTTGGGCGTGTTGAGTGACCAGAGCGTCAAGCAGAAAGTTTAAATTTGTTCAACTTTATGGTAATGAGCTATGACACAGTTCAGCGGCAAACTGTCACAGTTGTGACAGAGGTGCCATGACAACAACCTTCACTCAAAAGTAACAGTCAGCTGAACAAAAGAGTTTGATTTGAAGAGTCAGAAGAGAGAGAGCATGTCCCCATCCTCATCAATGGGCTACAGTAGGCCCAGTTAGCTGTGTTGTGCTCAGATGTTTTGTGTTCACATCGCTGAGGACTTCACTATCAATGAGTATCCATACGCTCTGCCTCTTAAAATGGTATGGGAAATGTGACAACCTTGATGCCGTACAGCGGGTAGTTAAACATCTATCCAAAGTGGTTCCTAACAATGACCTGCAGGATGTGCAACAAACCCACAGCCATGCACCGTTCATCCACATATGCCTCATTCCCACCACAAGTTGAACTGTGCTAATATCGTGGAATTCACGTGGTTCTGGCAGGGTCGGGTTTGCATTTTGATTACACTCCAGCCCCTTTGCGTGTCGACCCTTTCGCCGCCTGAGAGCCTGGTTTTCATACTGCTCATCTAACACGGAAGTCAGATCATGAACACACACTGTTACTAATTAAACATTTTATTTACACACTGTTACTATTTTCACTTGCTGTTACTATTTCTACTTGCTGTTACTATTTCTACTTGCTGTTACTATTTCTACTTGCTGTTACTATTTCTACTTGCTGTTACTATTTACACACTGTTACTATTTCTACTTGCTGTTACTATTTACACACTGTTACTATTTACACACTGTTACTATTTACACACTGTTACTATTTCTACTTGCTGTTACTATTTACACACTGTTACTATTTACACACTGTTACTATTT